>OZ059906.1:28693852-28841352 GCA_964057215.1 Oscheius myriophilus | reverse complement strand
AGTGTGTGAGTGTGTGAGTGTGTGAGTGTGTGAGTGTGAGTGTGTGAGTGTGTGAGTTAGTGAGTGTGTGAGTGTGTGAGTGAGTGCGTGAGTGACATTGAAATTTAAGAGCATATTCGCGTCTAAAGATTTCGGAAATATAAAACAAATGACAATGTATTTTTACGACGAACATTGGAATGGACTTCCCTCACTACCTGACATTTCTTTTTCAACAGTTTGGAACTTCAATGACTACGAAGAAATCAAAAACAATTTGGAATACGCAGATGACATTTGTTTGTCAATCCGTTTCACTGAATTCAACGGCAAATATGTGATTCTCTTGGATTTCAAGTTTTGGGATATCAACAAAAACGTAAACAACCTTTTATTATGAAAAACGTTTTTCAGACACTCCAAATACACTTTCTCACAGAAAAGGCTGATATTTGGCCTTGTATTTTCAAGTATTGTAAAGCATGCTCTCTAGTATTGCCATTTTCTGAAGCCGATGATAAAAATGAGATTAGCCAGTTTAAAGAGATGTACAAGCAAAGCGTACTTTCTGACATCCAAGAAAGAAAAGAAAAGACAGTTGACAATCAAGCTGATTATGAGGATTTTCTTGAGAGGTTTCGAGTTATGTGATACATTTATGTTTTTACGTGGGAAAATAAACTATTTTTATGCTTATAGTGCAAACATTGATTTTTTAGGCCGCGCATCGGTGCATCTATCGTCTATCGCGTATTGGTGGATCAAAAAGATTGTCCCTCGGAAAAGTGCAAACATTCTTCGAGAAAATAAGCATGTAAAAACGGGTGTTGAGCTGTTTGGAAGACCTTGCGCATGATGTCTTATGCTTAACTCGCTTAATTTTGGCTTAAATTTGTTTGTTTTTAAGAAAAAAGAGGTTTCTATAGTGAAATGCAGAGGGTTTTATGATTAACATGGACAGGCCCCCCTTTTCATTTTACGTGGGCCTCTGCCTTTAAAGTTATTATCGATTTTTGACCTGGGTTACGGTAGGGTACTGTAATTTTGTAAAATTGGGCGATTGCGTGGGAAGTGGTGTTTTTCCAATATCTTTAGGATCAAATACCCTAAATCTAACCTTTAAAAAGTGACGCGATTGTTTACTTCTGTGCAGGACCCAGAATCCCTTTGCATTTTTTTGGGATCATAAGAAGAAATGAGCAAAAACACGCCCAATTCAGTTCAGGGAATGCTTTTCCATATGACTAACATTAAGATTTTCTGAAAATGCTCGAATTTTGGTACATTTGTCAGATTTTTATGGTTGAACACGCTTTTTGGTATTAAAAACGAACAAACTTAAAACAAAATTACCTATAGATTTCTTCAAAATGAATTTTTAACAACAATAACAACCATAATGTCATTTTCGACAGTAACCCAAGCTACCGTAACCTCTGTGGCCCAAAAACGTGTTAATCCATTTAAACGGATGCATTTAAAGTATTTTTTTTTTGAAGATACAAGCCATTTCTAATATCCGATGTCACAACCGAATGCGATCAGCTCGAGTTTTATAAAAACTGCGTCTTTAGCCACAACATTATAAAATATTTCACTTTTCATGTGCACGCGCGCGCAATACATATTAAACAAAAAAAACTCAGTTTTTATTGTATAAATCTCCATAAAACAACTAAAATGGCACAATTAAATGAGCGTAGACGAGAAAATGTTCTGCATAATCTGCGGCAGCTCTCCCGTATCCTTGCACACGAAAGCCTTTCCGGCGGGGAGGCGGCGTTGAAGCCTAAAACACAGAGCAACAATGGAACGGAAATGAATTTACTTACGTTTCAGCCTGTTCTCCCAGAGACCCGATGAAAATCACAAAACTGCGCACGGCGTCGCTCTTGTTCATAATGTCGGTGATGTGTTGAGGGCGGATACCTGGAAAAGAGGCTTTTTAGAGAGAAAGAGAGAGAGAGAGAGAGAGAGAGAGAGAGAGAGAGAGAGATTACCGTATCTATCCAGGTTGGCGTCCGAGATGAGGACCACAATGCGCTCGTCGCTGTCCTCCTCACCATCCAAATCCCTTACGGCCAAATCCAGTCCCTCTATCGTGTAGTCACCACTGGAGCAGTACTGAAAATGCCGAATGCCGCACGGTTTTTCCCATACAATTGCAACTGCCGCATGGTTTCCCTCAGAAATTGCACCTGGTGCGTGTTTTTTTCCACAAGAAATTGAAAGTACCGCACGGTTTCTCATAGTAATAGTAGTTGTCGCACGATTTTCCGCAGAAACTGCAATTGGCGCACTATTTTATGCTCTGCATGGTTTTCCATGTGCATGTTTTTTTTTAGAAATAGCAACTGGTGCGCGTTTTTTCCACAGTATTTACACTCGACGCACGGTTTTTTACACAGAAAATGCAACTGGGGCGCGATTACCGACAAAAAACTGATGAACATGAACATTGCAACTGACGCACGGGTTTTTTATATTTAATAAAAATTGCAACTGCATCACAGTATCCCCCAGAAATTGCAAATGCAGCGCAGTTTTCCATACAAATTGCAATTGTCGCACGGTTTGCCACAAAAAAAGGAAAACATAAGCGGAAAATTGCAAACGGTGCACGATGTTCCACAGATTTAGATCCGGATGCGTGTTGTTTAATAGATATTGCGTTTGCCGTACGGATTTCCACATAAATTGCAATCGGCGCACGGTTTTCTATACTTTGGTCCGCTTTTCTCGCAGAAGAATTGCAACATTTACACGGTTTTCCAAAGAAACTGCAACCGACGCGCAGTGTTCCTTAGAAAATTGCAAGTTCAGCAACGCTTTCTCACAGAAATTGCACCTGTCGTACGACTTTCACAACTTTAAAAAAATGCAACGGGCGCAGGCGTGGTTTTCCACAAGAAATTGCAATTAACGCACGGTTTCCCAAAAGACAAAACAGCAACCCGATTTTCTGCAGAACTACTGCGCAATTTTTCCCTCACAGAATTTGCTTCACGGTCGCGTTTTCCGAAAGAAAATTTGTCCCACGATTTTCTCTACAAATTGCCGATTTTCGCACGATTTCCATACCTGAGTATGGGCCAGCATCGATTTCAACACGTTCAGTCGCTCCTTGTTGTTCTTGGGGTAGTTTCCGTTCATGACGAATTGGGTGCAGGGACTGTCTCCGGAATGACCGACGATGTCGTACTGAAAATTCAACGTTATGTAAATCTCTCTCTCCCATCACTCTCTCTCTCTCTCTCTCTCTCTCTCTCTCTCTCTCCCTCACCAAGACTTTATCCTCCTTCCCATCCAGGGAGGTCATCACAAGGAGGGCTGCCTCCAACGACCTCTGAAGTCTCTTATCGTAGCCGTTGAAACGGTACATCGAACCGGAGACATCGAAGACCACGCGGAGCCTCTTCGGCTTCTCCTGAGGCGTTCCGGGCTCCGGGAGCTTGTCCAACCGCCGGCGGTAGATGTTCTTCTCTCCCGTGATGCCCTCGATCAGCTTGGAGTCGTCGAGGTCGCCAGAAGTCTGGTGACGGACCCACAATCGCTCACTCCTCTTAGCCTAGAAAAGGAAAGGTTATGGAAAATAAGAGATAGGGTAACTTAAGGCACGATAGAGTAAAATAAGGTTTTTTTGGGAAGCAAAAGTTAAGGTAAGACTTCTCGCCTCTGTGTTAGGAAAGGTTGTTACCCCCAGAATGGGCCCAAAATTGGTCTAGAACTGGGCCACAATCACCTTTGGAAGCTTTTAGGTCAATATCTATTTTTGATATTGGTTACGGTAGGGTACTGTAATTTTGTAAAATTGGTCGCATTATTTCGAAGTGGTTGTTTCCCAATAGATTCAGTGGTGGGTATCCCAAATTTAACCCTAAAATAGTGAAATGTTTGTGTACTTTCTCACAGTAGCCAGAAAACCAACAAAAAAATGTGGACCATAACGACGAAAACTGACTTTGAAACTGAAAAAAAACTGAAAGTTTCCATCGATTTGATCAGGAAAAACTTCGCTCTGAGTAGGTCGAAATTTTTTCGTTGCTCAAACTGGATGTAACTATTTATGGAGTTTTTTTAAAACACAGTTTTAAAGTTTTTTTTACTCATTTTGGAGCAATTTTAGAGCAAAAACAAATTTGACCCACCAAAAGTGAAAATTTTCCTGACTAAATCGATGGAAAACTTCAGTTTCAAAGTCGATTTTCGTCAATGTTCATCGATTTTTCTAGACTTCAATATTGCAAAAGATGCAAAAAAAAGTGAAGCATCTTTTCAGTGCAGTGGCTTTTTGTAGCTATAATATGACAAGGGTCGAAAAATTCAAACGCATTTTCCACTTTTTTTAATGTTTTCTGGGTCCTTTGCGAAAGTAACTAAACATTTCACTATTTACGTGTTATATTAGGTGTACCCACGACTAAAGCTACTGGAAAAACACGACTCCGAAAGAATTCAACCACATTTACAAAATTACAGTACCCTATCGTAACCCAGGTCAAAAAATCGATACTGACCTAAAAGTTTCAAAATAATGTATAGGAAGGTTATGGAAAAAAAAATTGGCCAATTATAAAGCTATCGACTTTTTCCTAAGACAGTGGCCTGATCGAGTTTACCAGAGACTATGTCTTAATGGTAAGGTAAGCTTAGACACCGAAGTTAAATTAAGGTAAAGTAAGCTAAAACCTCCAACTGTTCGACAATTCCCTTCAGCCGCCCACTGAGCTGTTCCACCTTCTTCCACAATGAATTGTAGGCGTCTGCGTCGTACTCTGACATCTCAATTTCCTAAAGAAAAAAATAACCATAACCCTACAGTACCCGGTAAAACCTTTAACTTCTTCTTGTACTCCGCCTTGGCGATCTCCCTCGCCTTCTCTAACAGGTGCTCGGGAACCTGCTGCTTTGCCAACTCTGGCATCTGGTATACATCGTGTCCCGCGTCGAATCTGAACAAAAAATTGGTTACTGTGGCTAAGGGGTACTGTACCTGAATGGACCGCCCACTCCGCCGAGACCGGCCGTGTTGTAGCCTCCGGTACCGCCCATCCACGTGTTACCACCCACGTGGGGCGCGTTCGAGGGATCGAACTTTCCGATTTTCGGGTCGTCGAGCTTCGAGAAATCGAAATCCTTCTCGTCGCGGTCGAACTCCATGCGGAGGTTTTCTTGCTCGCCTGGAAAATGGGAATTAAATGAGGCCACGCCCACCACTCAACACGGGATATTCAGATCATATTAAACAAACAATGGCACACCCACTAGACAAAAAACGGTGCTAAATGAGGCCACACCCATTTGGCGTAACGAAAAGAAGCCACGCCCACTGGAAACGACCACACATTAGATGGTCCCAAAAAAGGCCACGCACATTCGAGAGAGAAGTCCCGCCCCCAAGACATTATACAACGAAGCCACACCCACTGAGCGGTACTATATTAATCCACTCCCATTCGGCGTAATCAAACGAAGCCACGCCCACAGGACTTTTTTTACGAAGCCACGCCCATTAAACGACACAAAATTAGGCCAGCTCCATTCTACGTAACCGAACAAGGCCACGCCCACTGGGCGGTACTATGAAGGTCACTCACATTCGAAGTGACTAACACCGACAAACTAAGCCACGCCCATTGGATAGTACCTTACTAGGCGACATCCATTCGATGCAGACAAAAAAGCCACGCCCACAAACCTGCAATCATTTTCCTCCACGTTTCGAAAGATTTCGCCAGCATGGCCGCCGACATCTCATAGGCCCGGATCGACCCCGCCGAATCCACCGTGATCATCTTATTGTCGTGCATGGGCGCCACAATGAACGGAGTTTTGGCGATCGAAGCCAGCCATTGCCTAAATAAAGCCTTAGCTGCTACTTAACTAAGGCCTTACCCATGGTAATTCTCATACTTGGGCGAGGGAACGGGGACGTACTGAACCAGCTGATTCTTCACGTCGACCGCTTCGAGGAATCCAGCCACGTGGGAGAGAGGGACGTCTGGAAATAAGGGTAAGGGCCTTAGGGTACTTAAGGCACCTGGCCTTAAGGCCTCCTTAGGCACGGCCCAACTGGGCTTAGCCGATACGACAATGTTCCCTTGGTCCATGAGCACCATGTTCCTGTTGCTATCGATGAATGGCTTCGTTTTCTCGTCGGAGAGGTAGTAGGGTCGGCGCGCGTCTACAACGGCTGAGGGAGGCGTGCGGGAACAGCCGAGGAGTTCCGTTTCCTTAAAGAGGGATTTTTAGAGAGAGAGAGAGAGAGAGAGAGAGAGAGAGAGAGAGAGAGTGCGGTATTTTCAGTACGATAACGTCGCCCGTATGAAAATTGCGCAAAATAATCCACACCTCTGGAAACGAGGCCACGCCCACTAGACGGCCCCAATCAAGGTCACGCCCACTAGACTTAACAAAAAGAAGCCCCGCCCACAAGACACTAACAAACGAAGCCACGCCCACCGAACACCGACAAAGCCACGCCCAAACGAAGCCACGCCCACCGAACACCGACTAAGCCACGCCCATTGGAAAGTAGTTAATTAGGAGACATTCATTCGAAAATAGGCGATTTGTGTGGAAATACACGCAGTTTTGTTAAAACCAGTGCGCGGTTTACAATTTCTAAAAGAAAAAAACACGCCTCAATTGCTATTTCTATTGAAAACCGCGCCTTGAAAACACTGGAAAAAAAACTCTGTGGAAATCCGTACGAAAATTGCAATTTCTACGGGAAAAAACGGGCATCAGGAACAATTTCTATGAAAATTCGAACCCTCATTGTAATTTTACGTAGAAATTGAGTGGTAATTGCACTTTTTTCTGTAAAAATGTATGAGGCAGTTGGGATACATTTTTTTCTATGGAAAACCGCGCGTCAATTGGAAAATCTGTGAATCACCGTGCTTATTACATATTCTGTGAAAAACGGCGGTATTGAAATTTTTTGAAGGTTTTGTTATATAGATAGAGAGCGCGGACAGAGAGACGCAGAGAGAGAGAGAGATAAAGAAAGAGAGAGAGAGAGAGAGAGAGAGAGAGAGAGAGAATGAAAGAGACCGAACCTCGTTCGAAGGCGCTCCACTCTTCAAAAAGTAGTAATTCGGCGACTTTATCAGCACAGATCCATCGCCAGCCCGTCGAAGTGCAGACACGTCCACGGGTCCTGAAGGAACGGAGGAGATATTCCACGAGTCGCCATCTTTCTTCAGAAGGCTCATTTCTCCATCCTGTAATTATTGCATTGTAATTTACGAAAGTTTATGGGCGCACGACCCCGCCTCGCCTGCTTGAAACAAAGTTTTTGTAGACTACCCTGGATTTTTTGCGAAAATTGACAAGGTCTACGAAACAAAGAACACACAATGACCGCATTTTTCCACAGCACCGAGGCCAACATATTGGCTTAAAACTAAACCACGCCCACAGAGAGAGAAAAACTGTGACACGTCAAGATGAAACTTGCAGTAATAGAAACGCTAATCACGGCTGTTGAGGGCAACCACCAGCGTTTGCTCCAGCACCGCGATCTAGCCAAGAGCACATCAGACCGCCGAAAGGTATAAAGCATACCTGGGCAACCTACCGCGGGGGTCAATTTTGCGAGCCCCCTTCAATTGTTGAAAGCGTCGAAAATTTGCGACGGGTCTCCTTTTCTAAGAAAAACTGCCGAAAACTTAAAATTGCGACGCCCCTACCGCCCCATATTGCGGAGCTTGCCCATGTATGGTATAAAGGAGTAGTGCACAACTTGGCCAGGCAAAAAAGGCCACGCCCCCTTTAAAAATCCAACCCACCTTGCCCTTAATCAGCCACTGCTCCTTCTCCATAGCGAAAATCTGATCAATCTCTCCCGTGTTTTCCATCCTCGTCACCGTTTGTCCCTTTGGATCCAGGATTATCACATCCCTCCCGTTTCTCTCGTACAACACTGGGTGTTCTCCCTCCACCATTCTCCACTTGTCTTCGGCTGCGAAATCTGAGAAAAAGGTTACACTTCTAGTTTGCACTCTGTTTACAGGCCATAGCATGTATCCTGTTTACTGGTCATAGTCTGTACTCTGTTTACAAGTCACAGTTTGAACTCTGTTTACAGGTTCTAGTTTGAACTCTGTTTACAAGTTATAGTTCGCATTCTGTTTACAAGTCAACGGTCATACTCACAATCAGGTCAGTGTGAATGACACCCGTTCCACATAGGCAGCCGGGGAAAATGAGAGAAAAAGTTTCTTTTTTTCTACATTCATCCGACATGGTACGGGTGAAAAAAACTTACACTCCGTGATGTTGGCCAGCATGGATCCGTTGAGGTTCAACTCCCGCACCGTGTTGTCCTTCTTATTGAAAACAAGTGTCTTGTTGCTCTAAATTAGCATAATTATGCCAATAATTAGGTTAATTATCGTGGGAAAATTATCCCACCACTTCCTCATGAATGAGAATTTCGTGGTATCCGAAGCGGGATATCCGGATGCGAGGCTGGTACTTCATGGGACGGCGTTTAGGAGTGATGAAGGGAGAGATATCAACCTCATCTACCTAAAAGAGACATTTGAGAGAAAGGCAAAGAGAGAGAGAGAGAGGAAAGATATTATAAGGGTAGAAACGCACATTGCTAGTGTACTCCAGATCGCGAATCACGTAGAGGCGAGGAGGATTCACTGCAGAGACGACCAAAGTCTTGTCGGTAAACAGAGCATCGGAGCAGATGTTTGCATCGTGGAGAGGGATACGCCACATGCACTCCTGGAAAATGGGGATTGGTATCTCTCTTTCTCTCTCTCTCTCTCTCTCTCTCTCTCTCTCTCTCTCTCCCTCCCTCCCTCCCTCTCCCTCTCGTCTACGTATTCCCCTTTTCAACCTCGCTAACATGGTTTAGTTAGGTTTTTGTCTCTAACTGTCTGTCTGCATACACTCTATTGTCTCTAACGCCTATCGCCTCCGTCTCTCCCCTATTCAGCCTTCCGCAACAGTTCTCTGCGTCTTTTACTTCTCTCCGACCTACTCTTTCCTCTGCTTCTCTCACGGCTTCTGTTTATCTCCCTCTCTAACACCTATTTTCTGTGTCTCTCACTCCCCCAAATTGTCTTGTTAGGGCGTTTTTAAATAACGGGCAGGTCGGGTCATGAGATTTTTTGGGACGATCGGTCCAAATAGGACAATTAAAATTATCAATTTTGTATAAATCGATACAATATTTTTTTAAACTAATTTAAATAGCTTATTAATTGTTAATTGTGCAAAAAAAAACTGATTAATTGTTAATTGGGCAAAAAAAAGAATGCCACCGACCGGGATCGAACCCTGGTCGTGTGGGTGGCAATCTGACTGGGTGGTCCAAGGTAAACGGGCCGACCAAGGGTGGCTGAGGGCCGGCCCGGTCTCCAAAAATCTCGGCCCGGCCCGGCCCGCTACCCGAAGTCAAAATTTCTAAAAGTTAGAAAAAAAAGTTTTACACTATTTATGCACTGCAAATATTTCTCTAACATAATAATTACTTAAAATAATAACGCCAAAAAAGTTTTGTCGACGGGGGATCGAACTGGGGTAACTTCGGATTGCCAGTCCGACCTCTTAACCACTCGGCCATGAAAATGTAAAAAAATTATATAGGGTAGTTCGAATCCTCCTTCACACAGTATGTTTTGCACAATTAGAATCCGCGGCCCGGCTCGGCCCCAGTTTCAGCCACCCTTGGGGCCGACCAAAATTTTCCAAATGGCCCGGCCCGTGAGAACCCCGGCTCTCCGTCTCTACCCTCCCCCATTCCTGTGCCTCCCTAACCCATTTACCCACCTGTTCCGTGAACATATTCGACCGCATGTGCTCCTTCTTCAACTCCAATCCGTGCACCGCCACTTCTTCTCCTTTCTTCAAATCATTTTACCATTCGGTTACCCCATTTCCACCCAAACCTCCATGTGAAGCGGCGTCGTGACAGCTGTTCCGACCCCTCTCGGCGTGCCAGCCGGTCCCCACCTGCCGACGCTCTTCATCGGCCCAATCGAAGTCTTTTCCGACAGAACCACGCCCTCCACTCGATCCACACCTACACGCATAAATATTCATTAATACAATGTACAATCTAACCTAGAGGGATCCCGTGGCGGCGGAATACTTCTTCCACAGACTTGTACGAGTCAGAGTACTCGTCGAAGTTGAACACGTTCTTCACGACTGTCGTCAGGGAGTCGTCCGGAAATTTCTAAAAGAATAGAGTACAGTAAATACTTCGCTAACAGTCTGCGTCTCTCTCTCTCTTACAGTGATCTCTCTCTCTCTCTCTCTCTCTCTCTCTCTCTCTCTCGGCGTCCCAAACCCATACTTGTGTCTAGCTTCTGTGTCTCTAACCCCCGCTTTTGTCTAGCTATCTGCGCCTCTAACAACTGATTATGTTTATCTCTCTGCGTCCATAACCCTCAGTTCTGTCGATCCCTCCATCTCTCTGCGTGTCTAACCCTCCCCTGTGTCTAACTCCCTGCGTCTCTAACCCTCGCATGTCTCTAGGTCTCTGCGTCTCTAACCCGACAACCACGGGTGGGCTCTAGTTTGTAATTACAAACTTTTGATGTCAAGCGGGGGTGCCGGAGGTCCAAAATATCGATAGATACCCCAAAACTGATCGATTTTACTTGTGAATCAATCGATATTGCAATATTTGTCCAAAATAAACCAAGAGGGGATGCAGTAGAATCAAACTACAAACTTATGCCCACCCCTAGTGACAACCTGTATTTCCCTGTGTCTCTAACCATAAGTTGTCTCTATCACTCTGTCTCTAACCCTCGGTTCTGTCTATTCTATCTCGCTGCGTCTATAACAATCGTTAGCGTCTAGTACTCTGCGTCTCTAGCCCCTGCGTTTGTCTATCTCTATGCGTGACTAACCCTCGCCTGTGTCTAACCCTATGCGTCTCTCATTCTCGCTTGTCTCTAGCTCTCTGCGTCTCTAACGATCGGTTGTGGCTAGTTCTTTGCGTGTCTAACCATCACTTGTTTCTGTATCTCTGCGTTTGTAAACGTGATTACTGTCACGATTGTCCTCTGCGTCTCTAACCACCATCTGGTAGTCCTAAGTTGTCTGAACGTATAACTTTTCCTCTCTCTCTCTCTCTCTCTCTCTCTCTCTCTCTCTCTTATCAAGTATATTTCTCCACCCACATTGATATGTCTGACGATGTTCACCAGTTCCCTTGTGGAATAAGGGTAGGTGAGCGTTCCCTCATCCGCCATGCTTCTAAGGTCTCCGAACACCGCAATCAGCTTCGTCAGGACGTCTTCCGTCACATCTAAACGTCACAGATGAATCTACAGCTACAGTATCCCTCTCACTAGGTCCGTAGTTCATCAGAAGCTCCATCTCGTTTTCAGGACTGGGGTTGTCGATGGTATGGATGGAGAAGAGGTCTCCCAGGACGGCGAATAGGTCATTGCCTGTAACAATCGAATAGATTACGGTAGGAAGAGTTACTGTACCGAGGAAGGGGAAGCCGGGCCTGTTTGCCAACATGATGATGCGGAAGTCGGGATGGAGAGGCACACTGTTCTCGGTGGGAGGGAGGTGGGCAGGCTGGAGACGGCGGCCATCTCCGAGAACGAGGGTTCCTGAAAGAAAGTGGTGAATAAAAGACGAGCTACAGGAGAAATCCACGACATTATCTAAAATACGCTTTCCAATAAAATTTTATTACAGGCCGGCCCGTACACACACATGAACAAAGTACCCACTCCCCCCCCCCCCCCCTTTAAAAGCGGGACCCCATTATCCACTACCGCAACCCTCGCGCACGAGCTAAACAAATTGGGGCTGCCAAAGTGTGGTATCAAACAGTGTTTTAGGGCTATATGAATGCGTATGCTTGGTTTGACAAGGGAATGGATTTTCATCAGAGTGGCCAAATACAAAAATAACCAAAGTGTGCCCCAAAACTTCAGTTTTAATAGACTGTTTTCAGAATCTGCTTTCGACCCTTGGTTTTCGAGAAAACGCGATTGTTCTGTGGCCCACAGAACTGTCAAATTCGCTTTCCGAAAGTGGCCGGCGCGCGGGTCAAATTAAAATGTGATTTGGTGGTGCACTGAGCGTCTGACTAGTACGCAAAAACTTTTTGGTTCGAATCTTTGCGATGTTCTTTTTTTTGCTTTTGTATTAAAGAAAACGAAAATGTAATGAAGTTCCTTGTTGAATTAGTTGTACATTTTCTTTTTATGTCGTGTTAATATGAAAAACGTATGAATCACAATTGTAAAATATATTTGTAACTTAAATTCGAAATACAGCGTTAAACAAAAAACATTGCAAAAACATTTTCGTTTTCTTTAATACAAAAGCAAAAATATGAACTTCGCAAAGATTCGAACCAAAAAGTTTTTGCATAGTAGTCAGACACTCTACGAGTTCACCACCAAATCACATTTTAATTCGACTCGCGCGGAGGCCACTTTCGGGAAGCTAATTTGGCAGTGGGGTGGGCCACATTAAAATCGCGTTTTCTCGAAAAGCAAGGGCCGAAAGCAGATTTTGAAAAAGGTTCCTTAAAACTGAAGTTTTGGGGCATCCTTTGCGACATACCTTGTTTCATTTGGTCACACTGATGAAAATCCATTCCCTTGTGAGCATTTTCACTTCGGGGTCGCCCGCATTACGGGTCAGAACATAGGCGCAGAGAGCATTGCGGCTGAGCAAAATGCCAATAGGGAACACTCCACAACGTTACCTGAATCCAGAAGACTCTTCAGAACAGCAATAACGTGAAGGGGAGCCTTATCGGCCTCATCTATGACCAACACATGGCCCTCCTTCGCAGCCTTCACCAGCACAGAATCTTCGTGCTTGACCAATTTCTCCTCAATAGAGCACTTGACGGTGAGGGATTCCACTGTCGTGTCTCTGAAGATGACTGGTATTTCGCCTCCTCTCTCTCTCTCTCTCTCTCTCTCTCTCTCTCTCTCTCTCTCTCTCTCTCTCTCTCTCTCCCACCTGTGC
The DNA here is from genome assembly GCA_964057215.1 of Oscheius myriophilus. Classification (NCBI taxonomy): domain Eukaryota; kingdom Metazoa; phylum Nematoda; class Chromadorea; order Rhabditida; family Rhabditidae; genus Oscheius; species Oscheius myriophilus. Next base: position 28,828,389 of record OZ059906.1, on the reverse strand, counting down.
AACTGAATGTACTGCCTCGGCCGATTGATGTGATTCAGGAACCTGTCCGTAATCTTATTCTTCCCCACTCCCTGATTTCCAATCAGCAAGAGATGAGCCCCCAAGCGGAAGTCCCTCGCCATGTCACACATGACTCCAAAGTGCTGAAATATCCCTTTAATTACCGATTCCATTGAGATTTCAAAACCTGTTCATTCTCGTAGAACAGCACATCGGGCACCATTGTCTCGTCGAGCACATTGGCGTGTTCCTCGCTTCGCAGGGCGGAAAAATCTTCGGCAGGAGCAGTTTGATCCACCCAATCGGCTGGCAAATTGGACTTGATCAGGGCCTCGTTGAAGGCAGTCCGGGTGATCGAGGGAAGGAATCTGCAAGAGGGGCATGGTTTTTAGAAGGAAATGCAACACTGGCACAGTTTTTGGTAGGAAACGCAACTAGAGCACAGTTTTGCCTAGAAAAGGAATTGGGGGGCCCGATTCTTCGTAGAAAATGCGACTGGTGCACGGGTTTTCTAGAAAAACAAAAACTGCAACAAAGGTGCGCAGAAAATGCTACTGGAGTGACATTTTTAGAAATAAATTACACGATGCACGGTTTTCGGTAAGTAATGCAATTATTGCAACTGATGCATAGTTTGTGCCAATAAATAAACGGTTTTAGGAAATGCTACTGATGCACGATTTTTAGAAGGAAATGCAGCTGCGGCATAGTTTTTGGCTAAAAATGTAACAACCATTTTTTTTTTTGTAAGAAAAATGCAACTTTTTGTAGAAAATGCAATTGGGACACACATTTTGGGGGGAAAGAAAATGCCGGATTTCCAGTCGGAAATCTAAAATATGCACAGTTTTTGGCAGAAAATGCAACTGGTGCACGGTTTTTACTAAGAAATGCACTTGAAGCACGGTTTTCACCACCCACTTGGACAAAGAAGCCTTCTCCACCAGAGATCGCAGTTCTCCGGGATGAAGACAATCCCTCCTGATGATGTGAATGAGCTTCCTCAGAGACAGCGACACAGCCACTCCTTGAAGCTGAAAACTGAATTTTCCACACATGAAACGCACAAAAACTCACCCCAACATCGTGCGAGGCGCGGAGCTGATTCACAAAAGACACCAGCTTTAGAATTGTGTCGAATTTAGCGTCGGGGACCAATCTGAAGGCAAAAATTTAACAATTTAACGATGAAAAGCCCACTTTGAAATGATGGTGCACTGATCTTCCACGGAGAGAGGCTGGAGGGTGTAGAAGGGAGTGATGGAGAGAAGAGCGTCGTTTAGCCATTTCGTCTCAGAGATGTTGGAGTCGCCGATGAAAAGGAGGCGGAAGGAGGAGGGAATGCGGAAAACGCCTCTGAAAAAGAGATATTACTCATTTCTCTCTCTCTATCTATCTATCTCTCTCTATCCCTCACCTCTTCTCCAATTCCTCCTCTCCCAATTTCGAGTTCTCCATCAATTGCGCGAATTCCTCCTCTCCAACCAGCCGACTTCCATCAGGCAAGTAAAGTCTTCTGTGGTGAAGAAGGGTGGAAATCGATTCCAACGCACTCCAGTGAACCCTCTCGGTTCCATCCAGAATACAAGTGATTCCTCTTTTGGCAGCGGAGACCAGTTGACTGTCCTCCCACACGGTGTCTCCCGTCGGCAGCATTCTTCTGCGCTGGATGAGTTCTCGAGAGTTCATGTCCTGGAAATGGAAGTATAGAGGGCGGGGTTCTCAAATGACGGGCCGGGCCGGGCCGAGCGATTTTTTGGGACGGCGGCCCGGCCCGGTCGGCCCGGGTATGAAAAATTAAATTTTAATTTTTGTATAAATCGGTACAATAATTTTTTAAACTGTTTTAAATTACTTAATAATGTTTGTTACTAACATATACGTCAATATTAGTTGTACAAAAAAGAATGTCACCGACCGGGATCAAACCCTGGTCGTGTGGGTGGCAATCTGAATGGTGGTCCAGGGTGAAAGGGGCCAACCGGGCCGACCAGGGCCGGGCCGACCAAAATTTTCCAAATGGCCCGGCCCGGCCCGTGAGAACCCCGGCAGTCACACAGGATAGATACCCAGAGAAATGGCAGAATAACATAAACAGAGCCAGAGAAGCAGAGAATCTAACGGTCAGGGACAGAAAACAAACCTGATACAAAACCATGGTCTCCGTGTCGAGACCCAGCGTCCTGCATAGATTCGTCATCACCCTCGTCTTTCCAGACCCCTTAGCTCCTAAAAATCAGTTACGGTAAGCTATAAAAGCCTCATTTCACTCACCAAGAAGGGCAAAATCCCCTTGCGAGTAGGCGATGGCCATATCGGCGATCAGGTGATCCTGCTCCCTTGTGTTGATGAAGGTCTGGTCGTCGATTACCGTACCCACGGCGTTGAACTGAAACAAAGTTAATTGGCTGCAATTAACTTATAATTAGGGCTAAGCAGCTGTCAATTAGGTCACTGGTTAACGAAGCTACGGGGATGGCAATTAACCATATGGTAACTAAACCGAGGCTGTAGATAATTATGTCTCGTGTGATTATAACAACGCGACACTAATTAAACCAAGGGTAATTATTGTTCCACGAGGGATAATTAAGTCATGGGTAATTAGAGAAACACGGTTGATAATTAGTTCAATCCTAATTAGAATATTCCTGCTGTCAATTATAACAGGGGGTAATTAATGCGACAGGATTGGTAATTAGATCAAGGCTACATGCAGCGGCGTGATGAGGTTTGTCGTAATTAAGCCGTAGACTGATTATGACGGCAAAGCTGATAATTAGGTCATTGGGGGTAATTAGAGCGATCCGGCTGGTAATTATGTCATGAGGGGGTAATTAGAGCCATAGTTCTCACGGGCCGGGCCGACTTGAAAAAAATCCTCGGCCCGGCCCGTCTTGGCCCGGCCCGCTTCGGCCCGTCCACTCTGACCACCCACACTTTATTTTTGCTAACTTACAATTACTTTAAATGTGTAATAGAAGTATAATGCAAGTGTTTTCGGGGTTAAAAAAATTACGTGAGCTAAAATAGCGATTTAAACTATTTTTAATTTGACAAGTTTACCAGCCGCGCCGGGCCGACACTTTTCTCGGCCCGGCCCGCTTCGGCCCGCGGGCCGGCCCGTCATTTGAGAACTATGATTAGAGCGACCAGGGTGACAATTAGGACTCTAGAATTCAGAGCAAAGGGGTAATTAAGTAATTAAGCGTAACTCGTCAAATTTCCTCACCTCCAAATTGACATTCTGCTTCCCGTGACGAATCTTCACCTCCCTCTTATCACCATCAGCCGAAACGTTCAGAATGGCAGCTACAGAAGAACTTTTGCTATCCTGTTGCAGAAAATTGATACGATTTTGGGGCAAATTTATACCTGGACCTTGAATTTGTCTATGAACTCCTTGACGGTGGCGAGTTCGTTGGAACGCAGCACGCTTTCGAGGGGGTAGAGGAGGCGGAGGATGTCGGCGCCCGAGTACTCGGAGTGAACGTTCTGAAAGAGAGAGGGGTTAGAGAGAGAGGGAGAGAGGGAGAGAGGGAGAGAGAGAGAGAGAGACAGAGAGAGAGAGAGAGAGAGAGAGAGAGAGAGAGAGAGAGATTGAACCTACCCAGATCCGCATGGCCTGAACAAGGCGGTCGACGGGTACCAGAGGAAGGCGCAGATCCGGCTGAGAGTTGACGGCGTAGGCCAAAGAAACGAGGTTCTTCACGCGCTCCGGAGGGACATTCGGCGCGGCTTCGATGCATTTAGACAGCGTCGTCTGAAAATTTGAAAGTTTGCTTTCTTCTGTTTGAAAGGCCGCAATCATTTATAGTAAATGCGGCCTGAGGATGCAAAGGTTCTACTAAAAGCGGCCTGGCGGTGAAAGTGCCGCGATTATGAAAAAAGTGGCCTTAGGCTGTCATAGTTGCCCGAAAAGCAGCATGAGGCTATCTCTATTCTGCAAAAAGCGGCCCGATGATGCCTGAAATCCGCATAATCTTTCCAGAAAACACCGAAAAGCGGCCTGAGGCTACCTGTATTCAACAAAAAGCGGCCTGAGGCTACCTGTATTCTACAAAAGCGGCCTGAGGCTACCGAAATGTATAATGCGGTTCGTCAAAATTGATTGTTACAAAAGCGGTTCATCATTAACTTGTGTGCACAAAACACGATCTGAGTCTGTCGGAATACGCCTAAAAGCGGCCTGAGGCTTCAGAGTTTCCCCCAAAATCGGCCTGCGGCTGCCCGATTCCCCGAAAAGAGGCCTGGATTCTTTTTTGGAGAGTGCCGAGATTCTATTAAAAGCGACCTAAGGCTACCAAAATTCCACTCAAAGCGGTCGCTGCCGCCGGGATCCCCGAAAAGCCGCAGAGGTTCAATAAAACGTCCTTAGGATACGCAAATTCAGGCGCGGTCTATGGCTGTCTTCCCTCATTTAAAAGCGGCCTAATGTTGCCGCAATCACCTTTCCCTACCTGATAAGGCAACGACACGACGTGTCGGCACTGGAACCGCGACCTCAGCGGAGGGTCCAGGGTGTGTCCTGCGAATCTTGGCACTGGCAGTCCCATGGCTATGACGTGGAATTCCGGGGAGACCCTCTCCAGCCCCATCTGCTTCAACTCCTCCGAACTGTACTTCTAAAGAGCATTATGTGAAAATTTTACACAAAAAAAAGACTCACCTCCGCGAGTTTATCGAATTTCTCGTGGTGCATGAGGAAACGGCCGTCGTCGAGCTGCATCTCCCTATTCTCCAGCAGATTGTTGATGATTGGGAGCACATTCCGCTCTGCCTTCTCCACACCGTCGATGATCAAAACGCGGCCGTTGAGGGCGGCACGGACGGCGCACTGGAAGAGAGAATTAGGCAGTCAGAGAGAGAGAGAGAGAGAGAGAGAGAGAGAGAGAGAAAGAGAAAGAAAGAGGAGAAGAGAGGGAGAGGGAGAGTATCAGACAGTTAGACAGAGTACAAGACCGTGAGAGAGAGATAAAAAAAGAAAGAAATGAGATGTTAGTAAATGACCTGTTAGGATTTCAAAAAGTTTTAATTTTAAATACGATAATCATACCTTGGGAAGATCCGGTCGTAGCGGTACCCCCTATCACTTTTGAGATCTGTGAACCACTTCACCCCCCTCACTACAGAAAATCAAAGATCACATTTAAATATTATATAATAAAAATATTTTAAACAAAATAATGATTTTTAAAATTTATTAAATCAAAATAAAATTATTGGAAATTTAAAAAAAACCTAAAAACTGCGTTACTTGACCTATTCCACATACAGTGAAAGTGTTCAGTGAAGGTGGGGGGTGAAGGTGGGATCTTCACTCCGGACTCTGCCCGGCACGAGAGCGAGAGATCGTCTTTTCACTTGTGAAGGTGGGGGTAGAGGTCAGAGAAAAAGACAGTTAGACAGACACGCAGGGGCAATCATGCTTGACTACAGTATGCCCGCCTCACTTTCGCTGCGGGACCTTTTGGCTAAGTTAGGGCAAAAAAAAATTAAAGTTGAAGCATTCTGAATCCGATTCGCAAATTTTATCAGTTTTAAAACTTTTTTGCGCTATTTGTTTTAAAAAAAAATAAATGGAAAATACCTTAATTATTGTATTTTTAATACCATTTAGCGAGAAAAGTAGAAAACGCCGCAAAAAGAGTAAAAGGTGAGTTCTCAAGTTTTCTATTTTAACCGTAATCATGTTTTCTCTTATATTTTTACAACACGACAAATTATTTAGAACATTTAACGGTGTTTTTATTTCAAACTTTGAGAAAATTGCTTGCTTTTTAGCATAATACTGCAGCCAGCCAGCTGGTACGAAAAAAAAGCCCCTTTCTCTGCATGAAAATGACTAGATTGTTTCAAATTTGGCTCATATGACAGGATATAAAATGTTATGTAATGGTAATAAAGTAAAAAGAAAAATCTATATTAAAATATTGACTACCACCCCCACCCCCCCTCACTTTTGACTCACTTGGGTCGCTGGGACCCCCCGTCACTTTTGAAACCCCGTTCATTTGGTTCCCAAGGTATGACGATAATTCCACCGTTTCGCCCCCAAGCTACAGACGGTGAAAATATCACTATAAAGAGTGAGCGGGGTATAGTTAAAATGAACTGTTAAATCAATAGGTAAATACTTCATCAGAGAAGCCTCACACTAGTTACTACATATAGGAGAAGAGAAAGAAAATAAATACAACTTAGATATTAAGAAGTTTAACAGAGGAAACTTAGAAATACAAGGAAGAGCACATGAGATAACAGAAATGTGAGGAATAACCCGTGGGACAGCGTTTTATGGGGAATAGGTGCAAAAGCGATATCGATTACGCGACCTTCGCCTTCACGAGTACGCTTGACCCCGGTAATTACCTGGTTTTGATCGACACAGATAAACGAATGTATTTGTAAAATATTCCGTTGGATATTAATTAATTTTTAAGGCTTCTTATTAAACTTTTAACTGAATCCAAAGTTTTATAGTTATATTTTGCTCGAATTTCTCTATATTTCCATAATACTTTGAATACATGTGCAGCCACAAATTCGTTTCTATAACCGTTATTAACCACATTTTTATATAATATTTTCACTCTGTGTTCAAAATCGCTTTTTAAACTACAACTTCTGCAAAATTCTTACTGTTTCCCCCGTTAGTGTTTAAAAGAGAGAGAGAGAGAGAGAGAGAGAGAGAGAGAGAGAGAGAGTATTAGACACTAGACAGTTAGACACAGAGAGATCGGATGTTATACAGAGGAGTGTGTGTTAGACAGGTAGAGAGATAAAAAAAGGAGAGAGAGAGAAAGAGAGAGAGAGACGTAGACTACAGTAACCTACCAAATCCGTGTAGATGGCCGATCCTTCGCGAATCTCCCTCCTTTGCTTAATATCTGCTTCCGTCGTGTCTCTTGTGACCATCAGATACTCGAATTCTCGATTGACCGATTGCTGAAATTATAGTAATACAAAAGTTGTATACAGAAGCCCATCGTCGAATTTAATCGAAACAAGATCGTTTAGAAGGCAGTCGACCGCTCTTCGGTTAGCAAGGCGTCAGGATGAAACTGCGTAATTCTCACTACAACTGTGACGCTCCGTAAATATTCAAACGAGGATAATTCAGCTTTCTAACAATTTCAAACAAAGAAAGAAGGCGTTTGGCGGTAAACTCTGCGCCCTCCTAATTAAGCCTACTCTCTCGCGATCCGCCGTTGACAAAATCCGCACGGTTTTTTTCTGATGATGCCGAAATATGCCGTTTTTGCACGATTTTATGGCGAATTTGCAGTTTTCTGCTTGAATTTTCGCCAGCTCTGGGTTTTTTCTCAAATATTTGTTTCTGAATTTGTGATAAATGCATAAACCTGATTCTCCTGATTCAGAAAAGTAACCTCTTATCTATAACAAAATGAACAGAAATTGGAGCTCTTGTATTTTACCCCCTAAAATTTCGTTTAAATAGCGCGCCAATCTGGCGTCTCTCGATTTCTTTTGCTCTCTCGCCCTTTTCTGCCGTGTAACCGTGCACCCTTTGCATTGCTCGGCTATAAACGTGCACCGGTTGCAGTGCAAGTCATATAAAAGGGGTATGCTCCAGAATCGTCGACACGGCATCTATCAGGGGTGGGCCATAAGTGTGTAGTTCGATTCTACTGCACCCCCCCCCCCTCTCTTGTTATAATTTTGACAAGTTAATGAATATCGATTGATTTTCAACCAAAATCGATAGATTTCGGAATATCGATCGATGTTTTGTGCCATTGATATAAAAAAAGTTTGTAATTACAAACTATGACCCACCCCTGGCATCTATTAAACGAAGTTGTCACTAAAATATTTGAAAATCAATTTTACGCGGTAAGTAGGCCATTTCAACCCAAAATACATTGTCATTACAGCCCTACCGTGACCCAAGACAAAATTTCGAACCCACCAGATACAGAAGAACGAGTTTGGAGCGGATCGACCCGGGCACTCCAAGCAGGAAAACATCCTGTCCCAATTGGTCCTTCTGTAGCAGCCATTTCAGGTGCTGGAGCACTATTTGAGGCTGGTTCGCTGGGATTCGGAGGGCCGGCACCAGCTCCGGGTTCTTCGCCACTTTAACTGGAGCCTTCACATCGCCGATTTTCAGGAATTTTCGGTTTCCTGAAATAGACATTAAAAAATAAAAATAGAGAACATATGAGAATCTCTCCCTTCAACAACTTTTTTGCTGAATTGTTGTGGTACACTTTTCACCTATACAGTTAGCTGGCACCAGTACTTAATGAAACAATTTTAAGGCAGCCGGCTGTCAGTAGTGTGCGTCAAAACTATCCCATCAACTGATGTCGAGGCAGCTGAACCGAATATCAGCCAACCGGTGCATTAATACAGCCTATAAGGGACACCGTAATAGTACCGTGCGTAATGTATATGGGACAGCCGGCTGCCACATGCAGCTACCATTCGTGCCAACCAACTGTCATTTGTACCTTAAGATTACGATAGTTCTTTAAGTTTACGGTAGTTTGTCACAGTTTGGACCAATAATTACTGTAGTGATTGTGCCAGCCAGCTGGCATCAGTACCTTTAAAAAAACAATCGAGGCGCCCAGCTGCCAGCAAAGCTAATGTTACTGTAAAGTTTGGGCCAGCTGGCTGTCACGTGCAGCCTCATTTGTACCAGCCGACACTGTACAAATGCTTATTGTAGTTTGTTAAGTGACAGCCGTCCCGGAATTTCATATTACTGCCAGCCGAGGTTGGCAAGTGCAATGTGCCAACCGACTGAACGCTAAAAGTGTAACAAAAAACTGGCTCAGGTTTCTTATTGACAACCGGACAAAACAAATTTAGGCAGCCGGTTGGCACAAACAGTTTTCGACTGATTTCGAGGCAGTTTAACAGACTGCCAGCAAACTATTACTGTTACATACATAACAACCGACTGACACATGCATTCTCATTTGTACCAGCCGACTGTCAATTAACACATCGGTTATTATATTTTCCAACGTAACAGCCGTCTCCGGAATTTCACATAACTGCCAGCCGAGTAGCACGTGCACGCCAAATGTGTAACAAAAAAACTGCCTCAGGTTTCTTATTGACAGCCTGGTGAAAAGCAAAAATTTAGGCATCCGGCTGTCAGTAACATGTCAATAGTGTGCCAGCCGGCTGACACAAACAGTTTTCAACCGATTTCGAGGCAGCTGAGCCAAATGTCAGCAAACCATTACTGTTGCATCTGCGCCAACCGGCGGCCTCTAGCATTTTCCATTCATGCCAGCCAACTGTCAATAACAGAACGGTTACTGTAGTTTGTAATGTGACAGCCGGAATTTCAATTTATTGCCAGCCGAGTGGAACGTGCAATGTGTGACAGCATGAACGCCCAAAGTGAAACAAAAAATGCGTCGGGTTCCTTATAGACAGCCGGACAACAAAGTTGTGGTGACAGCCGACTGTCTTCAGCTACTTTTAACGCTAATGACTTTGATTTGCCACCAATCATATTTTGGCGAATCCGGCTGTCACAATTTGGAGAGAGCGCAGCAATCGGCTGGCAGTAACGATGTTCCACCCAACTGGCTCCCGAAATACGGTGGTTTCCGTATATTTTGCTTACTGTAACGCACCGGTGGAGGCGAATCTCCTTGTGTACCCGCCTATGGCCTGTCTGAGGTGTAATACCATCAACACCTGAAGTTAAAGGTCTAAAATCACCACACAATGCATGCAAATATTCTCGAAATGAACGACAGACAGAGAAAAACTGGGCTACAGTACTTGTAAATTTACTTAAGGCATTATAAAAACAATGATAAATACCTAATAAATACAATAAAAATACAAGTAATAAATGACAAGAGTGGAACCCTTTTGAGCGAGAAGATCCGAAGAGGGAGGCGTTCTGGAGGCGGAGAGATTTCTATCGGCGGAGGAGGATTGAGATGACGGCGGCTGCAAGACCAACGATGGTGGTGAAGAAGAGCTGAAATTCGGCGATATAAGGAGCAAGGGCCGCAAAAATATTTTTAAAATTTATTTGTGATAAAAGGGTAGATCTCATTCTCATGATTCAGAAAAGTGGTCTATTTCACTTTACCCGGTCGATGAAAGATTACCCGGCCTACATAGAGTACATATTGAAAAAAAAATTTACCCGGCCCATGGTTTTTTTTTAGAAAATATTTTTACATTCGTTTTTTTTTTTAAATAATAAGTACTATTCCATCTAAAGCCCAGTGGTGACTTATGTTCGACGACGACTTGGGCCCGACCCAGAGAAACCGCGTAACTGATTCCCCGACAATTCCTCCGCCCGAAATTTCCTACGTCGCGGCAAATTTTCCCCCTGCGTTTCTAATAAGGAAGGGATGCGTGTTCGTACTGGCAGGGCCCCCACCCCGCCTCGCGTTTCTGGGGTGCCCCGAAAAGTCCATATTGCACAGAAACCGGGCGTCGCAAAGGTAAGATTTGTCATGAGCTGGGGGAGAAATGGTTGGTGGACAATTCCAATTCCCCCGCAAATCGCGACAATTCTTGTCTCTGCGACGCTCGGTTTGTGGGTGATATGGACGTTTCGGAGAACCCCAGATGCGCGAGGCGGGGTGGGGGCCCCGCCAGTACGAATACGCATCCCTTCCTTATTAGAAACGCAGGGAAAAACTTGGGGTCGGGGTAGGATATGTGGAATAGTACCCATTATTTTAAAAAATAATAAAAAATAATTTAAAAAGGGTATTTCCGAATCGCCGTGGTAGAAGACATATGTAGGCACGTTTTTCGTGTAAAATATGGCCTCCGGAATACGAAGTTTTTTCGGTCGGGTGATTTTTTTTTTCAATATGTACTCTATGGGCCGGGTAAAGTTTTCATGGGCCGGGTAAAATTCCATGGGCCGGGTAAAGTGAAATAGAGCCCAGAAAAGCACCACATTTAATTTTTTTAGAGCAAAATGGAGCGAAATATGAGCGTTTGAAGTTTTGGCGAAAACATCGTTTCCATAGTGCGCCACTCTGGCGTCTCTCGATTTCCAGCGCTCTCTCGTATTTCTCTACCGTGCACCTTTTGCATTGCAGCTGCATAATAATATGAAAGGAGGTATATTCTCGACATTGCTAGCAAAATTTCCCGAAAAATTATGTATTAACAAATACAAATTCTCGCACCTGTTTCTCCCTGAACCGACGGACTTCGATTTCGTCCTCCAGTTTGTACAGACGAGTGTTTATCCTACCTTAAAAACCACGGTACAAAAGGGAAATAATGGCGCTTACCCAATTGTCGACGCATCATCTTCAGCTCCTGAAGAGGGTTCTCGTCGATGGCTAGCGAACTATCCGTTCGCTCTTCTTCCTAAATCCAAAATCAACTGGGAGGGACACCTAAACTGACCGTAGAAGTGGGCTCATCTGGGTAGGATTCATCGGCGAGCGTCAAATGAGCCGGCAGGTCGTGGAGTACAGGCTAAAATGTAGCAATTTGTTAAATGAAGGTTCAAACATCACTCAACGGGAGAAATTCACGTGCTATCAAAACAAAAGCCGATTCCTTACTAAAACAGGCAATTTCAAATTATTGAACGCATAATTTCTGCGTGTTCGTTGCGAAATTAAGCTATATATTGCTTAGATCCTGAACGCGCCCCCCTTTTTGTAATAAATGTGGTACTTCGTGGATGGTCTACCGTAATTCGGGCCATCCGGGTGTCAATAAGGACTAAAATGGTGTCATTAGGACACTTAACGCACCCTCCCTTTGCAATAAAAGTTAGAAAAAGCTGACCGAAAGCCATACCTCGGGAGCTGTGACAGTTGACGGACCCACCCGTAACTTTTGGGACTAAAACTGGGGTAGCCCCCTTAACTTTTGGTCTTCCGAGCTGAATTTGCCATAATAGTGGCTAACCCCCATTAACTTCTGCGTTTTTAGGGTCTCTACCCCCCGTAACCTGGGATAGGCTGACTATACTCTCCCGAGGTATGCCGAAAGCCAAAAACTTTGTGAAAAACAACAGCAACAAATGCCGAAAATCATGCACAAAGTGGCTTGTTGTGGTTGACACGATAAATTCCGTGGTATCGAGCGAAAAGCAACTTCTTTTAACGAAAACGTGCGCCAATCGGCAAGCTCTGAGCGAAAAATGTAATCCGGAAGCTGTCGGCGATAATTCCAAAGTCGCAAAGAAAATGGGATCCAAATGCATACCGAAGCGATATTTGTCTTGGTCAACAATTACGTCATTTTTTGTAAGCAAAGACAAAGAACATATTTCCCGCGCACGCACCGCGGGGCCACAGGGCCGCCCCCGTCCACCCCTGCCGAAGAAAACAGTTGAATTTAAAGGGCGGGGATTCTGCAGAACCCACTGCCGACAATTCGTGCTTAAACTTGTATGCACCTAGTCGACAGTTTCTGCCACAAATCGTCGTAAAATCTCATTTTCTCCCGATTAATTGGAAAAATGTAATATAAAGTAAAACAAAATAAAGCTAACTAACTAACCTTGTAATCCTGTCGAATGATGCCCGACGTGTCGATGGGCTCTGCGTTGTAGCCGATGTATCTGTCGCTGCCGGCCAAGACGATCTTGTCCGGCACGTTCATGAGCTCCAACACACGCTCCCTCTCGGCAATCGCTCGCGATTGCATCTAAACCCGGAATTTTAACAAAACTTTCCACAATACGTTAGATTTAAGCACATAAATAATCAAAACCCTCCATTTTACGCCTTTTTTAAACAAGAATGAGTGACAGAAATAACCAAAATCCAGTGAAAAACTCACAGTACTGGTGCCTGGGCTTCGAATCGGCTCTCCTTTGACGTTAATGTGGGCAGGAATGTGCATTCCGGCCATCTGAAGAATTAAAATTTTTAAAAAGGTAGAAAAAAGTAAAATCACAGGAAATACGGCAGCCGGGTGGCGAAAGAGACAACTGATACGTGGTTCAAAGTCCACCGACTCGCCACGTTATCAGTCAAGGGAATTGCACTATTTCGCAAAAACAAAACAAGGAAATATTATCATTTATGGATTTTTGAACATTTTTGAACAAAGTTTGGCTCGAGCAAGGAAAGATTGGGAATAATTGTACTATGTTAAACTAAGTTTAATTAATTTTAAAAATAAAAACGGTTTTAAAAATATAAAAACGATCTAGCCCACGGCGAGACCAGCGATACCAGCCACCCAAGTCAAGACGGACTTGGCACTCATCCAAGAAATCCGTACTGACTACGGTAATTTTTTTTCAAAATACACTCAAAATTCAGAAAAACGAACTCACGATTCGTACACGCTGAGCGTACACCTAAGCGTACACCTTACCGGGAGGTCCGCGGGTTTTTGAATTTCAGTGTTTTTTCAAAGGAATTACCGTAACCAGTACGGATTTCTTGGACGAGTGCCAGGTCCGTCCTCACTTGGGCCAGATCTCACCGTGAGCCGAGCTAAATAAACAAAACACAACGCCAAAAAAGGAGCGCAGTCCGCCGCAGACAATGCAACACGGGCATGTGGCTTTTCGTGACGGGACCCTATGTTAATTTGAAAGGCCCAACTCGGCCGACCGCTGCTTACGCCCGTCGTTTAAAGAAGACTTTTTGTTATTAGTTATTCCCCAGTTTGGAAATAATTTCGAATTTCAATTAATCCTTTGGGCACACTCCTCACCGCTTTGGGAACACTGTGAGGCAAATTCTTAAAATCGTAAAAATTCCTTGTCGCGGAGAAATTGGCGCTTTTGGACATAGGTGGACGCGAGTAGCTCGTGGCACCTACGTAATTCGGCGTGTAAATGAAAATGGTAACAAAAATGAAAGTGGGGCTTACGTTGAATTCGAAACACCATTTGGGGGGCTTACGTATCGAGCCCCCCAAAAGCTTCCTGTCCAGCCATGCTTTTGGAGGGAAATTCGAGTACATGTCGTTTCAATCAGAGAAAACGGGGGGAGTAAACATCGTTAAACCATTTTCCCAGTCTATTTCTTCGCAAAGAATTTTTCAGACATTTTTGAAAATAAGGCAAATACTACCCCAAACCAATTTTAACGCCAAAAACCAATGTTCCTACCTAAAGTTGACGATAAAGAGAAAATTTGCTGTCTTCTAAAATCTGCCGAAACATGGGTGGGTCCCGACACGATGACATGTGAATTCTCTGCGTTTTATTTGCAGCTTGAATGATTTCAGTTATTTTTCACGGCCTTTCCCTCCTTAACGTTTTAAGGCACACTAGTTGCCAAAAACGGCATTGGCACTTTGGCAACAGCCCAGAACAAAGTGTTATAGGAAGCTCGGTCCCGCATTGGCAAAGTGCCAAGGTAACGAATTGAAATTATACGAGTTTTCGGCAGGTCACTAGCGCCTATCGTGGCGGGACTCTTTGTCCAAATGCAGAAAACGAGGCGGAGTTTGGCAAAATTCCAGTTGTTTTCGAAGTTACCCGAGTGCCCAATTGGAAAGGCCGTGCTTTGTGAGACCCTTTAAACAAAAACACGATTAGAGCGCACATATAATTTAGAAGGTTTTAAGAATTTGTTCCATCCGGGACCGCAGACAGTCAGTCCTTTAAGGAAAAAGTCCGGGTCTCGGCGATGCGAATCGCTTTTTAAAAAATCAAACGCGTCTCAAACGGCAGAATATGACTGTGGCGGATCCCGGAGGGAAGATATGCAAGGTAAATGACGTCATTTTAGACCTTTAACAGGGTTCGTGGTCTTGGCGTTCGTTCGAGCATTTATCTGTCAGTTTTCCAACTTAAAACTAGTCCTTTAACCGGGCGGGATCTAAAAAACCAGCCCATTTTAAAACCAAAGTTGAAATTCCAGCCAAATTGTCAATTTCCTAATCTTAACTGCCCTATTTCATCATCAATAAAGCCGGTAAGCCGAAAAGTCATAAAACAACAGTAACAAACCAACAATTTATCATGTACAGTGCAAATGTACATTCAACGAGTGATTACTATGTAACAATTTGTAACAAAAAAGCGAAACTTGAGAAATTTTAAAAACAATTTACAGGAAGAAGAGCTTGTCGCGGAGGGACTCATCGGCCTCCTTATGGATGCTCTGGGCGACTAGGAAAGCGAGTTTGTGGGCGTACTGGCACGGAGCGGGGACGCGAACAGTGCCCTGCCAGTTGTAGTACAGGTGGCAGAGTTTGAAGGCGAGCTTCTGTTGCTGGTCAGGCTTAAGTCCAGTGTTGTCGGAGATTATGTTGTAGCACACGGGGGTGACGGTTCCCTGGTTGACCGCTTGCGGAACGAGGTAGAAATCGTACCTAAAAAGGGAAAGGTACATTTCACAAACACGATTAAAGTCGCGGATCTCAGGAGAGACTTGGGCATGAGTTGCTGATAAGGGGGCCGGGCCGAGAAAATTTTTAGGAAGGGCCCGGGCCGAGTATTTTTGAAAATCTATTTTTAAATGTAACTCTTTTTAAAGTCTTCAAGTTATTCAAGTTCTTTTTGATATTCAAGTTCTTTTTGTTGCAAAACAGTTCTAATTGAGCAAAACATATCGTGTTAAAGAGGATTCGAACTACCTTATAAAAATAGGCGAGCTGTGGCCCCGCTCGTAGCCACAGCAGAGTGTACTTCAATTATATAAATTAAAATTACCCGTCACATAACGTCGAAAACGAAGAATTTTAAAAAATAAGGTGCAAATTAACGTATTGTATATCTGCATAGGTAAATTATAGACCAATTCTTTGGTATCAAACAAATTCCTCTGACATTGCAAGGTGTAAAAAATAGTTGAAAATTTGGAAACGCTCTATATCGGAGTAGAAATTTTTGTGAGGGAAATTAACTTGTTTTTTGAACTGAGCTGCATAAACCAAACCGCGGGGTTTTCCCGATATTTGCAACGAAAAGGGCTATTATCCGCGGCACTAACCGGGTTTATTAGAAAATAATTAAAATTCGCCACGCGAGAAACAGTCATTTCAGAAACAGTCAGTCTTTGCCCATCGAGAGATTTGTGGCACTCGTCCTCCAAGAAAACTTGAAGCAACAGACACGGTTTTTGATTTTTTTAAAGTATTTTTTTAACAATGTCTTTCACTTTTCTTGGACAATTGTATGGTCCATCCTGACTTTCACGGTAGGCCGCCGTCCAAAATAGGCAAAGAAAAACTACCTCTCGGGGCGCGTGACGATGTCATCGACGACAGTTCCAGGGTTCGGATTTATCAGCTGCGCGCCCTGGCGACGGAACACGCGCATGTTGACTTTCTTGGTGACGATAGTGAACGACAGCTTGATTTCGTGGTCGAGTCCGGACCTCTTGACGACTTCCTGGCAGGCCTCTTTGACAAGGACGACCTAAAAAAACAAATTAGTGGACACGTTGAACCAAGGGTTACCTCCTCGTTGCGGATGTACGGAATCTGTCCATCACCGGCTCCATCGCGGTAGAGGAAGAGCTTCTCGGGCAGAGTTTTATTGTTGCAATCGTAGTACTTGCGCAGGGCCTCTGAAACGGGAAAGTGCAAAAATAAATATGACAACGTTAGCAGCGTCTCCATTTAAGACTTCTTGTTTTTCGATCGATGGGTTAGACCTCTGCCATCCCTCTTTTGGCAAAAGTTTGAAAGTACAAATTATGGCCAGCAAATCTATTCGACCAACTTGGGTACGTAAACGGCCTGAAAAAAGTAATACAAATTATGGCCTAACTTCGAGGCCTAAGAGTGCCTTAAATTGGGGTCCATGTCCGGGGGGAGGTGTACTATAGTTTGGGTTTTGGCGGATAAAAGTGAGTAAGCACCATACATGAACAATACAAGTCCGCAGATTCGGTTGAGGGAGTCGCGCCGAGCCTAAATTCATATTTGGGGGACTCGCGCCACCCGTCTCATTTGTATTGTGGGGGGTCGCGCACATAAAATTCAATTGTTCAACGATCTTAACTACGATTTTTAAACACAGAATCCGTTGCAACTCGACTGCCTCACGGCACAAAAGACAGTATTTCCTTGTCATTTTTGGCGGTCTGAAACGTCGATCAATACCCAAAAAAACTATCGATTTTACACGAAAATCAAGCGATATGGCAGTATTTGTTAAAATTTTACCAAGAGGGGGTGCAGTAGAATCAAACTACAAAAAAAGATAAAAGAAGTCAAGAATTTGCCTAACAGCCGGGAAGCGCCTGCGCTGCGATAGACTACAACTTCAACTGGTTAATAGTTACTTTTTAGAGGACTATGACAATCAGTACATATTGATGCGCAAAATGTTCTCATACTGCTGTAAAATCAGCGATTTACATGTTTCACCCAAGCGGATAACATTGCAGTCACAAACATGGAGCCAGCCGCCTGATAATATTTCCGTGATTAAGAAAACACTCACTCCTGATGAAGTGGGTAAGATTGGATCCCAGCTCGGTGGGGTTCTCGTGCGGACGCGTCTGGCTGTAAAACTGCGTGAAGTCACTGTTCAGCGTGGAGACACAGGCGCCGATGGTCTTTCCCTTCATGGTCGAGTCGTGGTACAAGTCGTAGCCAACGATCATAGAGTTCTTGAGCTGAAAACAAAAATTGCTCAGAGAAGAGACCGAAAACTTACAGGAATGCTGACTTTCCAGAGCGATCCGCCCATCTTGCAGTTCATCTGAAGGAGAATTTTGAGGACAATAGAGTCGAAATTCTTGTTTTCTCCTCCCTGAGCACTCTTGCCAATGAGCGTCGACTCGAGAACGCACTGAGAGGGAATAGCTAAAAAAACACTTGAGATAAAGAACGAAATATTTCGCCCCACCAACTCCGAGAGCGTCCTTCGTGCAAAGCATCTTCTTGAGCATGTCGTAACGAGTCTTGTTGTCATCGGCGAGCAGAATCACGATCATATGGATGTCGTGGCCTTTCACCTAGAAAACGGAAAATAAATAAAAGAATACAAAGTAAATAATGATTACCTGCTGAACGGCTCCCTGCACAGCTTTCATGTAGTCCGTGACCTGGGTGGTGTCGGTGGTGACGGGCATCGGATCGCCGATGTTCATGGCGAGACCCCTTCCAAGCTCCTTCACCTTGCCTAGGAATAACTATATTATTCAAAATTAAGCTAGAAAAGTTACCAATGAACTTCTGCGCGGCCTGGATCGAGTTCGGGTGGTTGGCTGCGACGATGATCCAGTTCAGCATGTCCTTGGATCCGTAATTACCAGCTCGCTTGCAGTCGCGGGCCCACTCGGCGTTCTGTCCAACGAATCCGACCGGATTCCTGCCAAACAACTGAAAATATTCCTTTATCCAGGGAGAGAAATACACGGCTCAGCCCGAGAGTGGAACTGCGCCAAATGAAACTGTAACGAATCAGAACTTTTTCCATGCTAATGAACCTGCGTCTCCTCACTTAGCATTCTATCTCGCCCACGGAGTTCTAATTCGACACAGTTCATGTTCCATGCAGTTCGATTCTCAGACTGAGCCAAATACAAAGAAGTGCAAGGCTCCGTTATAGAAAAACAAGACCCCACAGGTCCGATTGTAAAGGGTTCCCATAGCTTAGTCGCGCCAAGCCAAATTTCTTACTTGGATGAGTCACGCCACACATCGGATGTTTAATGTGGGGGGTTGCACAAAACGGACCCCAAATATAGCTTGTTCATGCATGTACGTAAAATACACCCCTTTTTACCTTGTGCTTACTGTACAAGGCGGTTCCAAAGAATACTGGCATTGGCTTTTTGCGGCGAGTAGCAAAGGTACAGCTCGACTGACCGCTGTTTACGAGATGCCCGTTCTTTGTTCCATAACTTGTCAATCGTTTCGCATTTCAAGCCTTATCAAGTGAGCACAGCGTTCCTATAGCGGTCGCCAAATTGGAATCTTGCCAAAATGGTATTATCGCAGCATGCGTGCGCTACTCAGGCGAGAGACCGTGCAATTTGCGAAGACGCAGAGAAACAATCGCGTTTTTTTTTCGGCGGACGTCCGTTAATTTTCTTTTTGCGCCAGCTATACTAAAATAAGTGGTGGCCGCGCCGCGTTTTGATCCGGCCCTTTGACGCAGACGTTACGCACAGTTTCGCTTTCATGCGCATCTAACTGAAGCTGATCTCAGACTTATTGTCGCGCCGCGCTCGTTGGGACGCGTCGCGGTCGGGGTGTTTCCCTCCGCCTTGAGCACGCCTTGGTAGTTTTATACAGGGGTCGCACTTTGGGAATCGGTTTGACTTGCTCATGAAGAAATAGAAATATACCTTCTCGGGGTCCATCTCCCTAGCCTTGACGTTGACCAAGTCGTTTCCCAGACGCAGCTGCCACGCGTTGAGAAGAGCGGCGCAGCTGGCGTTTTGGGTCATCATGCCAATCAAGGCTCCAGTGCTCTGGTAGCGCTTCGCAGGGTCCATGCGGGTGTGGTGGCTGAGAGCACGCATGAGACGGAAGTTCTGGCGCATAGAGTCAGTCAGCCCCGTAGGGCGGCAGAACTCAGGGATGAGGTACGTGAGCTGCGGGGCGTCTCCAGGCTGCTTGGGCTTGCCCTCGGAAATCTGAAAATCGAGAAATAACGACGAAAACAACAAAAAAACCCACGATGATGGGCTGCTTACGATCCTGGATATCCAGATTGTACTGGGCCTTAAAGTATTCCCTGAGCGTGATTTCCGTTCCATCGATGCGAGTGAAGGTAGACTCCGGAGTCATATTCCAGTCGATTCTGGTGAGACGGTGCAACTTGTTGTTGTAACTAAACAAAAATAATACATTGACGCAAAAACTTCGAACAAACTGGGTGACGATCGTCTGTCCGTAGAACTGCTCCTCCATCATAGCCTGCATGCGGGGCGCGTTCCTTCCAGCGCGCTGGAACTCGTCGTTCATCTGTAAAAGGTACCGTTTGAGTAAAATCGAGGGAACAATTTAGTTGAGCTCATACATGAACAAGCTACCCGTGGAGTCCGTGTTGCGCGACCCCCCACAATACAAATAAGACGTGTGGCGCGAGTCCCCAAATAGGAAATAAGGCTCGGCGCGACCCCCTCTACCGAATCTACGGGCGCTTGTTTGGTCATCTATGGTTAAGCTCGGTTAGGCACGCTTGAAGGTGAGGAGGGCTTAATTTGAATGATGCAATCTGGGGGGGTCTGCATTCAGTTTAACCTCCTACAATCGAAAGGTGGGCTTAAGTTAAGTCCCCATGCGAGTAACTAAGGTAACCCCCTTAATTTCAGTTATATCCCCATCTAATTCAGTTATGCTCCTATGTCAAGGCTGGAAAGCGAGCGTTTGTGGGGCTCGACGCCAAAGCCCCCCAAACTGTGCATCAGGGGCAACAGCTCATGTCCATCTATGTCCATACGAACAATTAATTTAAATTATAAATTCACAAAGAGAATTGAAAAGGAAATCCAGCAGACCGACTATCGCCCAATTCTACAGCAATTCGCCTAAAGTGGGGTGGACAACAAAAGTGTCAAATAAGGGAGTCAAACCGAGCGTATTTTGGGAGGCATAACTGAGATTCCCCCCAAAAAAATGTTATAAAACGCACGATTTTAAGAAGAGTCTCCGTACGCAGAACCTTGAAGCGGTTCTCCACGCACAACATGAGTCCGGCTTCATAGACACGGATGGCCGTCTCGTATCCGGGCCACACCTCCAGTCCAAAGGCCTCGACGGGGGCAGCACGGCGCGGGTCGAAGTAGTTGCGACCCATCGGCTTGTAGCCGATATGATCCATGCACCTGAAGCCGATAATAATAAATGATAAACTTGACAGAAGACAAACCTGCGAAGAACGATGTTGTAGCAGTTGATGGTCTGGGGATCATTATGCTGGAAGCGCACAGAGTTCTTGAACTTGACAGCAACGGGCTCTCCGGTGAGGGGGTGTTGAGCCTCGAGAATTTGCTACAAATGATTGCATCAGACGCTTTTACAACCCAAACTGACCTCGCGGCTCCACTCGTGCGTAAGATACAGGATCATTCCGTCGAAAATGAAGGTGTTTCCAATCTCCGCGGTGACGGCATCGGAACCGAGGATGGCCTGGCGCACAGACTTGGCGTCAACCTCGGGCTCGAACATCACGTGGTACTGGAAGATGGAGAAGGTCGCGTCGGTCTCCAAAGCGACGAAGTTGGCCATACAATCGACGGCGCGGCCAGAAGTACCTGAAAAGGGTCGGCTTAGTAGGCAATCGATCAAAACCATATCAGAAATGCGCACTAGAGTTTTACGCATGTTCCGAGCGTTGAATGTCTTACAACTGCACAAAACAGGAGCCAAAACCGAAAATTAAACATAAAAAGTACTCACCGAGCTTCTCAAAGTCATTGGGACGGGTGTGGAGATCACCGTGGATGGTTCCTCTCAGATCACGGACGACGCCGGTGTGGTCGTGGCCAGTTTGCTCGCCGCTGCTTCCTCCACCGCGGGCTCCGCCACGCATCGGTCCACTCTGCAAACAAGAAAATTAATAAACAAACGCGTATTTTCTCAAGATTTCAGAATTTTCTCATCTAAATCGACACGAAAACCAAGTTTCCCCACTGGGGAGTGACGATCTATCACCAAAATCGATAATTAAAATGTAAAAATTAAAATAAAAACACCCACCATTTCACAACAGCCTGCTTCCGCGTTCGAAAACGAGAAAATGATGACGAAACGACCGTCGACGCCTAAAACTTTTCCCGCCAAAAACGGGTCTGGATTTCGCGGCGAGACCTTTTTTGAAAACTGCGCCTCCTCGGCAGTTCTTATAAAATGTGTTCGTGATGATTTTTTTTTGCTAGTAAATTCGTGACTAGTAAATGAGAAATACAACACGTTAACGTATGTTCACTTGAATATAAAGATGATGAAGTCTACATAACTAGAAAATTGCAATTTTGTGTTTTCTTCAGTCGAATAGGTGAAAATTCGCGTGAAAACCGTGTTTTTGGTGGTTACTGTTTTTAGGTTTTTCCACCTCTTTCCCGGTTGTAGGTAAGCTTCGGATTTTTATACCACAGAATACTCAGTATCGAGATTGTCTTAGAGAGAGTGAAGAGAGTGAGAGGGAGTGACAAAGCGAGAGGGAGACATACAGAGAGACAGAGAGATGAGGCAAAAGTGAAAGCCCTCATTACGTAACTGGCATCAGCACAATGGTCTCTAGACCTGTCTCACCCGCAAAAAGTAGCCCCCCGGCCTCATTCCTCCGTATAAAAGCCTCCGTCGCACTGATAGTACATCCTCGAAATGAGTTCCCTCCTCCTCTCCTCCCTCCTCTGCCTCTTTGCCTCCTCTCTCGCCCTTCCTCTCAAGAGCCATGCCAGTTATGGCATGGAGACACCCATTCGGGTTACGGTAGTGAAACAGCCCATCACGGAGGCAATTTCTACGACCAATTTCTGGACATGAAAATGAAGCCCAAAAGTAAGAGTTTAAAGGTCTAAAACAGAAAATTACAGTTACTACTCTGGACATAAGGACGCTGGACACTCGGCCGCTGGGAAGGCTTCGGCCGCGGCTGCTCACGAGTCAGGCCACCACGGAGAGGAGGCCGGAGGAAAGTATTCGGCTGGAAAGAGTGACTTTGGAAAGGGTTGGTTTTGGAGGGATACTGTAGCGATGGGGCACGATTACAGACGCAAAGAGCAAGACTTTCGGCTTCTTCGACTACAAATACGTGCAGCCTCAATACCACGTGGAGCAGTTCCACAGCGACGAGAAGCACATGAACAAGTACGGAGACGACTCGAATGTTGAGGGATCAAAGCAGATGAAGGGAAGTGGATTCGAGAAGAAGGGATACGAGGAATACGGTAGGTACAGTAAGAAAATGGAGATCAAAAGATTTCAGACAAGGCCCACCAGGCTTATGGAGGACAGCACGGAGGGTACAATGGAAAGAACGCAGCTGAGGGACACAAGTTTGGAGATTACAACAATGGATACGGTAGGAGATTACTGTAGAAGGGAAGAGTTGGACCTTTAAGAGAATGTAGCTGATGCTCAGTTTGGCAAGGGATACGCAGGACATGGAAATGAGTACGCACAGAAGTACGAAGCACCTCGTCCTCACTACTCCTACGGATACGAGCAGCCCCATTATGCCTCTTACGAACAGCCTCACTACGCATACGCCCCTTACTACTAAAATACATATTTGAAATTGGGAGAATAAAGAACCTTAATGCATACAAATGGTTACTCAGACAACAGTGAAGGAGCCAAGAAACGATTAGATCAGTCGTTCAATCACTTTTCATGCTCAATTACTACAAGCCAAATGCGTACCAATCATTCATGCTTGGCGGCATGTGGAAGCGGATTATATTTAGAATACTTCATAAAAAGTCAGTCGGGCTTTTTTATTTGTTAAGAGCTTAGGAAAAGGTTGTTCGTGCCCAATAAAAACGAGTCTGGGTCTCGAAACGAGCGCGCGCCAGATTTTAGAAACTGCAATTGTTGGCTTATAGTCTTTGCCCATGGACCTTGGAAGGAGATATAATGAACCTGCGCATCTAACGGGCTAATGAGCGTGTGAAACATGGAGACGCAGACAATTTTCTGTGTCAAATGCGCACATCCCTATTACAAGCTCTTTGTGCGAGGGGTAAACTATGGTTCAGATCAGCCATAACTTTTTATTTTAGGGCTGTGACATCTAGCTTTGCTCTCTTCGGCCTTTCTCTAGTCTGGAGGCATGGCTTTTTCGCCTGTTGGTGAAACATAACCCCTTTTATATGATTTCGACCCCAAGTATTGGAGAAACGTCGGGAAAATGCAAAGAGAGGGTTTCCCGGCAGAGAAGGCGATAAAGCGTGCGAAGTCGGAAGACCCAGAGTCGCGTGTGATTCAAACGTTTTCGCTGAAACTTCCAGCGCTCCTATTGCTGCCCATTTTGCTCCGAAAAGTGAAATGGAATAATTTTCTGAATCAGGAGAATGAGAACAACCCGATTGTCACTTAATCAGAAAATATATTTTTACGCGGTCGTAGATTTCATTCAAAAGAGGTTTAATGAAGGTGGGCGCGTGGGTCAATTGACAAACTCAAATAATTTGAGTTTTAAGGTCCCGCAACGACGGGCGGAGGTCTCAGATGGTGCAATAGTTGATGACAATCGTCACAACGTTCCACTGTTTTGATGTTGTTCTCGAGTAATGCGGGCAACATAGGATACGCAGGCCGTGTACGCAGCCAAATCGACCAAAGTAGATTTGGCAAAGAGGATATAGTTGCCGCCAAACGGGCACCATTCCAATTCGTGCCTTCATTCTCTGTTGATATTACGATTTTATGCTAATCTATCATCAACAGAGAATACTTGAACGAAATTGGCATGATGTCCGTTTGGCGTCAGCTATAATTATGATGGCGCAGAGGTAATGGCCAAACAAAGCGTCTCAAGACTGTTTTTGTTTTGTTGAAAATGTTAAAAAGCCGAACTATCTGTTATTTAGCCGCTTTTTAACCGCTTTCTTCCAAATTCGAACCCAGTGTGTGGTCTTTGGTTCGAAAAAGTATTTCCTAGAAAACCGAAAAAGCCAAAGTTTCAAAAATGCGGTATTTTTGA
Source organism: Oscheius myriophilus (assembly GCA_964057215.1). Lineage (NCBI taxonomy): Eukaryota > Metazoa > Nematoda > Chromadorea > Rhabditida > Rhabditidae > Oscheius > Oscheius myriophilus. The sequence goes on along the minus strand of OZ059906.1, from coordinate 28,803,869 downwards.
GTGTTTGGTCGCCGATACTCGGCCAAATCAACCCAAATCGGGATTCTCAAATGACGGGCCGGCCCGCCGGGCCGGGCCGAAGGATTTTTAGGGGCGGCCCGGCCCGGCCCGGTCGGCCCGGGTATGAGAAATTGAATTTTATTTTTTGTATAAATCGGTACAATAATTTTTTAAACTGTTTTAAATTACTTAATAATGTTTGTTACTAACATTTAAGTCAATATTAGCTGTACAAAAAGAATGCCACCGACCGGGATCGAACCCTGGTCGTGTGGGTGGCAATCTGACTGGGTGGCCCAGGGTAAAAGGGGCCAACCGGGCCGACCAGGGCCTCCCGGGCCGGGCCGGGCCGCCCAAAATTTTCCAAATGACCCGGCCCGGCCCGGCCCGGCCCGTGAGAACCCCGACCCAAATCACACGCAGCGCTTTGAACTGCGCGCGATTGCACCGAGGATGGGGATTTTCTTTTGAAATTCAAGTGAAAACTGTCCCATTACTTTGCGTGCCAAGCTCGTAGTTGCAATCTATCGTCTCCCACGGTAGAATTTGCCAAGGTTTCCGCGGAAATTTTCGTGAAATTGGCCGGGTTCCAAGATTTGAAATTAGAAACGCAGGTCAACTGGCGGCAAATTCAAATGATCAAATTTGTTGCAAAATACTCCGAAAAACACCAAACGGGGTTCGAAACTGCGAAGGTCCTGCGTGTTGGATACCGTACCCCGCCAAACCTGCGGATCATTGGGGCCCTACCAATTTCGCACAAAATACCACCAAATCCTGTCGTGCTTCCTAATAGACTAGCGGACCATTGCTTATGATCCGCAGCTTTTTTCATATTAAATTCACTCGCTACACACCGAAGACATTACAATCTACAGCCGTCGCCAAACGAGCATCGGCTGTTAAAAGCCGCTTTTTCTCTGCGTCTGCGCTGCTCGCACGCTATTTCCGCCTGAGTATCGAACGGCTGCTGCATTAAGGCCGTTTTTAGTAGGATGCTCGTTTGGCGACAGCTATATGGCACTCGGTGAAACGTTGCTTCTAAGTTGCTTTGTGACATATGATACGATAGCTTTCATAGATTTCAAATACCACATGATTGAGCTTCACTCGTCGTTCAAAGAGTTTTGAAGAGGATTTGAGTAACCTGCGCATCTAACTGTCAATAGTGTTTGGCAGTCGGAGACGAAATCAGTTGTGCAGGTCCAAATTTAGACAACGTACGAATTGTTTTACCGTGTTTCCTCTTTACGTAACGGCCATCAACACAATGGTCTATCGGCATGCATCGTGAACAAAAAGAAGCCGTCGCCCTCATTCCTCCGTATAAAAGCCTCCGTCGCACTGATAGTACATCCTCCAAATGACTTCCCTCCTCCTCTCCTCCCTCCTCTGCCTCTTTGTCTCTTCTCTCGCCCTTCCTCTCAAAAGCCATGCCAGTTATGGCCATGGAGACGCCCATTCGGGTTACGGTAGCGAAGCGGCCCATCACGGAGGCAATTTCTACGACCAAGGCCATGCTGGACATGAAAATGGAGCCCAAAAGTAAGAGTTTAAAGGTCTAAAACACAGATTTACAGTTACTACTCTGGACATAAGGACGCTGGACACTCGGCCGCTGGGAAGGCTTCGGCCGCGGCTGCTCACGAGTCAGGCCACCACGGAGAGGAGGCCGGAGGAAAGTATTCGGCTGGAAAGAGTGACTTTGGAAAGGGTTGGTTTTGGAGGGATACTGTAGCGATGGGGCACGATTACAGACGCAAAGAGCAAGACTTTCGGCTTCTTCGACTACAAATACGTGCAGCCTCAATACCACGTGGAGCAGTTCCACAGCGACGAGAAGCACATGAACAAGTACGGAGACGACTCGAATGTTGAGGGATCAAAGCAGATGAAGGGAAGTGGATTCGAGAAGAAGGGATACGACGAATACGGTAGGTACAGTAAGAAAATGGAGATCAAAAGATTTCAGACAAGGCCCACCAGGCTTATGGAGGACAGCACGGAGGGTACAATGGAAAGAACGCAGCTGAGGGACACAAGTTTGGAGATTACAACAATGGATACGGTAGGAGATTACTGTAGAAGGGAAGAGTTGGACCTTTAAGAGAATGTAGCTGATGCTCAGTTTGGCAAGGGATACGCAGGACATGGAAATGAGTACGCACAGAAGTACGAAGCACCTCGTCCTCACTACTCCTACGGATACGAGCAGCCCCATTATGCCTCTTACGAACAGCCTCACTACGCATACGCCCCTTACTACTAAAATACATATTTGAAATTGGGAGAATAAAGAACCTTAATGCATACAAATGGTTACTCAGACAACAGTGAAGGAGCCAAGAAACGATTAGATCAGTCGTTCAATCACTTTTCATGCTCAATTACTACAAGCCAAATGCGTACCAATCATTCATGCTTGGCGGCATGTGGAAGCGGATTATATTTAGAATACTTCATAAAAAGTCAGTCGGGCTTTTTTATTTGTTAAGAGCTTAGGAAAAGGTTGTTCGTGCCCAATAAAAACGAGTCTGGGTCTCGAAACGAGCGCGCGCCAGATTTTAGAAACTGCAATTGTTGGCTTATAGTCTTTGCCCATGGACCTTGGAAGGAGATATAATGAACCTGCGCATCTAACGGGCTAATGAGCGTGTGAAACATGGAGACGCAGACAATTTTCTGTGTCAAATGCGCACATCCCTATTACAAGCTCTTTGTGCGAGGGGTAAACTATGGTTCAGATCAGCCATAACTTTTTATTTTAGGGCTGTGACATCTAGCTTTGCTCTCTTCGGCCTTTCTCTAGTCTGGAGGCATGGCTTTTTCGCCTGTTGGTGAAACATAACCCCTTTTATATGATTTCGACCCCAAGTATTGGAGAAACGTCGGGAAAATGCAAAGAGAGGGTTTCCCGGCAGAGAAGGCGATAAAGCGTGCGAAGTCGGAAGACCCAGAGTCGCGTGTGATTCAAACGTTTTCGCTGAAACTTCCAGCGCTCCTATTGCTGCCCATTTTGCTCCGAAAAGTGAAATGGAATAATTTTCTGAATCAGGAGAATGAGAACAACCCGATTGTCACTTAATCAGAAAATATATTTTTACGCGGTCGTAGATTTCATTCAAAAGAGGTTTAATGAAGGTGGGCGCGTGGGTCAATTGACAAACTCAAATAATTTGAGTTTTAAGGTCCCGCAACGACGGGCGGAGGTCTCAGATGGTGCAATAGTTGATGACAATCGTCACAACGTTCCACTGTTTTGATGTTGTTCTCGAGTAATGCGGGCAACATAGGATACGCAGGCCGTGTACGCAGCCAAATCGACCAAAGTAGATTTGGCAAAGAGGATATAGTTGCCGCCAAACGGGCACCATTCCAATTCGTGCCTTCATTCTCTGTTGATATTACGATTTTATGCTAATCTATCATCAACAGAGAATACTTGAACGAAATTGGCATGATGTCCGTTTGGCGTCAGCTATAATTATGATGGCGCAGAGGTAATGGCCAAACAAAGCGTCTCAAGACTGTTTTTGTTTTGTTGAAAATGTTAAAAAGCCGAACTATCTGTTATTTAGCCGCTTTTTAACCGCTTTCTTCCAAATTCGAACCCAGTGTGTGGTCTTTGGTTCGAAAAAGTATTTCCTAGAAAACCGAAAAAGCCAAAGTTTCAAAAATGCGGTATTTTTGAGTGTTTGGTCGCCGATACTCGGCCAAATCAACCCAAATCGGGATTCTCAAATGACGGGCCGGCCCGCCGGGCCGGGCCGAAGGATTTTTAGGGGCGGCCCGGCCCGGCCCGGTCGGCCCGGGTATGAGAAATTGAATTTTATTTTTTGTATAAATCGGTACAATAATTTTTTAAACTGTTTTAAATTACTTAATAATGTTTGTTACTAACATTTAAGTCAATATTAGCTGTACAAAAAGAATGCCACCGACCGGGATCGAACCCTGGTCGTGTGGGTGGCAATCTGACTGGGTGGCCCAGGGTAAAAGGGGCCAACCGGGCCGACCAGGGCCTCCCGGGCCGGGCCGGGCCGCCCAAAATTTTCCAAATGACCCGGCCCGGCCCGGCCCGGCCCGTGAGAACCCCGACCCAAATCACACGCAGCGCTTTGAACTGCGCGCGATTGCACCGAGGATGGGGATTTTCTTTTGAAATTCAAGTGAAAACTGTCCCATTACTTTGCGTGCCAAGCTCGTAGTTGCAATCTATCGTCTCCCACGGTAGAATTTGCCAAGGTTTCCGCGGAAATTTTCGTGAAATTGGCCGGGTTCCAAGATTTGAAATTAGAAACGCAGGTCAACTGGCGGCAAATTCAAATGATCAAATTTGTTGCAAAATACTCCGAAAAACACCAAACGGGGTTCGAAACTGCGAAGGTCCTGCGTGTTGGATACCGTACCCCGCCAAACCTGCGGATCATTGGGGCCCTACCAATTTCGCACAAAATACCACCAAATCCTGTCGTGCTTCCTAATAGACTAGCGGACCATTGCTTATGATCCGCAGCTTTTTTCATATTAAATTCACTCGCTACACACCGAAGACATTACAATCTACAGCCGTCGCCAAACGAGCATCGGCTGTTAAAAGCCGCTTTTTCTCTGCGTCTGCGCTGCTCGCACGCTATTTCCGCCTGAGTATCGAACGGCTGCTGCATTAAGGCCGTTTTTAGTAGGATGCTCGTTTGGCGACAGCTATATGGCACTCGGTGAAACGTTGCTTCTAAGTTGCTTTGTGACATATGATACGATAGCTTTCATAGATTTCAAATACCACATGATTGAGCTTCACTCGTCGTTCAAAGAGTTTTGAAGAGGATTTGAGTAACCTGCGCATCTAACTGTCAATAGTGTTTGGCAGTCGGAGACGAAATCAGTTGTGCAGGTCCAAATTTAGACAACGTACGAATTGTTTTACCGTGTTTCCTCTTTACGTAACGGCCATCAACACAATGGTCTATCGGCATGCATCGTGAACAAAAAGAAGCCGTCGCCCTCATTCCTCCGTATAAAAGCCTCCGTCGCACTGATAGTACATCCTCCAAATGACTTCCCTCCTCCTCTCCTCCCTCCTCTGCCTCTTTGTCTCTTCTCTCGCCCTTCCTCTCAAAAGCCATGCCAGTTATGGCCATGGAGACGCCCATTCGGGTTACGGTAGCGAAGCGGCCCATCACGGAGGCAATTTCTACGACCAAGGCCATGCTGGACATGAAAATGGAGCCCAAAAGTAAGAGTTTAAAGGTCTAAAACACAGATTTACAGTTACTACTCTGGACATAAGGACGCTGGACACTCGGCCGCTGGGAAGGCTTCGGCCGCGGCTGCTCACGAGTCAGGCCACCACGGAGAGGAGGCCGGAGGAAAGTATTCGGCTGGAAAGAGTGACTTTGGAAAGGGTTGGTTTTGGAGGGATACTGTAGCGATGGGGCACGATTACAGACGCAAAGAGCAAGACTTTCGGCTTCTTCGACTACAAATACGTGCAGCCTCAATACCACGTGGAGCAGTTCCACAGCGACGAGAAGCACATGAACAAGTACGGAGACGACTCGAATGTTGAGGGATCAAAGCAGATGAAGGGAAGTGGATTCGAGAAGAAGGGATACGACGAATACGGTAGGTACAGTAAGAAAATGGAGATCAAAAGATTTCAGACAAGGCCCACCAGGCTTATGGAGGACAGCACGGAGGGTACAATGGAAAGAACGCAGCTGAGGGACACAAGTTTGGAGATTACAACAATGGATACGGTAGGAGATTACTGTAGAAGGGAAGAGTTGGACCTTTAAGAGAATGTAGCTGATGCTCAGTTTGGCAAGGGATACGCAGGACATGGAAATGAGTACGCACAGAAGTACGAAGCACCTCGTCCTCACTACTCCTACGGATACGAGCAGCCCCATTATGCCTCTTACGAACAGCCTCACTACGCATACGCCCCTTACTACTAAAATACATATTTGAATTTGGGAAATAAAGAATCTATTGCTTTACAAAATGATGCGACAAGGATTTACAGAACTTTACAAGGCTTTGCAAAATGATTGCTAAGACAAGAGGGACGCCGAATCATACATATTAGGCACTCCCAAAACTTTAGTTGGGGTTAGATTAACTTCAGGGGCAAAAAGGGCAGAAATCAAATAAGGTCCCGCAACGAAAGGCGTAGGTACGAAAGGCGAAAGAAAACTGTACTTAGCGAGCTTATGCCTATAGCTGTCGCCAAAATGAAATCATATGCTAATTGCGGAAATGGGCAAATCATGCTCTGTCGTCTATTGATTAGACTACACACTTCAATGGCAACAGAGGATCACTGGAACATTCTAATTTCATTGACATGATTCCAATTTGGCGACAGCTATAATTATCAGGCGCAGAGACTATTGCCAAGCGCAGCGTCTAAATACGGCTTTTTTTATTCTTTTAAAAAGCCAAACTTGCCCGTTTTTGCGCAGATGGCGGGGGGGGGGGGGGAATATTTACGAATTTAGTCTCGAATAATTACGAAGCGTCACATTACTTGGCGTGACAGTCACGACGTAGCTGCATCCTATTGTCTCCTTAATCGAGAATTACCTTAACGTTAGTAAGCTTTCATTTTCACTCTCAATTTCGTCACTTTAAGCCGAACGCACTACCTAAGGTTCGAGAGGAATTTTGGGAATACTTACGCGACATTGGCCTGCACAACAAAAGTTATTCAAAATTTACCCGTAACCTTAAGAACATTTACTACCATCGGTTAAAGCAACAATTCTCTCTCGTTTCCTCTTTTTAAATGTCAAAAAAGTTGACATTAACCCACTTTTCGAAGGGGCCCCCACAATTTACCGCCGCATTTCGCGGAAAAGAGGGCGGGGCTGCGTTGCCTACATTTGCCACAAAATTACCTAAATGCAAACGTAATTTGAGCAAAGTTTTACGGAGGGCCTCAGATGACGTTGGGCGTAATCTGTTTATTTGCAAGCGAAATGACAGTGAATGTGAAAACTGACCTGTTCTGCCTGGCCTGTCTGGCTTTTTAACAAAACAAAGAAAGCGGTAATGCGATAAACTTTGGCGATAAACTCTGCACCCTCCTAATTATGCGTATTGTCTCGAGACAGTATAGTAAAATAGAAAAAGAAGGTGAGGTGAGGTGAGGTGAGGTGAGGTGAGGTGAGGTGAGGTGAGGTGAGGTGAGGTGAGGTGAGGTGAGGTGAGGTGAGGTGAGGTGAGGTGAGGTGAGGTGAGGTGAGGTGAGGTGAGGTGAGGTGAGGTGAGGTGAGGTGAGGTGAGGTGAGGTGAGGTGAGGTGAGGTGAGGTGAGGTGAGGTGAGGTGAGGTGAGGTGAGGTGAGGTGAGGTGAGGTGTGAGTGAGTGAGTGAGTGAGTGAGTGAGTGAGTGAGTGAGTGAGTGAGTGAGTGAGTGAGTGAGTGAGTGAGTGAGTGAGTGAGTGAGTGAGTGAGTGAGTGAGTGAGTGAGAAGCAGAGATCTGGAAAGACCCGTACATTTCCGAATCCCGAGTCCCATGTGTATTATCTGGCCTATTTTTGCCTCCTGAGGAGAACGGTGGGCCCTGTTTTTGTGCCTCATTTCTTGCTTTTTCCTCTTTTTCCAGTTTTTCTATTTCGTCGAATGTTTTCTCATCATAATGAAAACCGGACGCTGTAATATTGTGTAGTTTGCGCAAGAAGTCCAAAGAAGGAGGATTCTTTCGCCATTTTTCAAGCTTTTCGTCCCATTTTTTATGCCATTTCTTCAGTTCCTCTAGGCGTATATCAAACGCACTCTTGTGTGAGGTGGTAGTAGATTCAGAAGGTAAAAAAGTAGAATTGGTGGTGTTATCGTCTCCAGTAACTTCTTCAGTGGTTTCATTACCAACTGCATTGCAGATAGCTAAACAAAAAGTCAGTTCTGTAGCTTTAAAGAGGGATACCTGGAACTGCAAAGAAGGAGGAGAGGGAGAAGTAGGATCAACCGCATGGAAGATGGAGAGGCGCAGGAATGACTCTTTGGGTTTAGCAGTCGTCGCAGGGAATTAATATGCTAATGTATTACGCCACTTATAGAATGCTGCGGCAGGGAGAGGAGAGAGATCAAGCCAGAAAGAGTTTGTTACACAATAGTATTCTAGAGTGAAATAGAAAAATTACAAGGAAATGCACCACAGGGATGTCGAACGCGGCAGCTTTTGTTTAGTAGTCAGACACCTTGCCCCTGCGCCACTTGGCCAGGCCTGAAATGGGCGGTGGCGCCCGCGGCACAAGCTTAAAGTTTAACCGCGGGTAACTCGGTAATTTAGGCAATTCAGCAGACTTCGAAAACTGCTTTTTAATTGATTTCATCCAAACTACAAAAGATATATAATTTGCATCAAAATCCACGGAAAGGTTGCAACAAATCTCTTGTAAGAACCTGCATCAGACGGTATGAGACCTGCGACGTGCACCCGTATCAAATCGGTGCCAACCCCATAGCGGGTTTTTCATGCAATTATCGCCTGTAATCAAAGTTGTGGTTTATAAAATTTAGTTTCACTCCCAGCAAGTTTTATTGCTATCATTATCAAAACAGCAGATCTCCTTTCTTCTTCAGAATCTACACAGTTTCTTGCTCCGAACCGTTTTCCTTTTTATTCATAGTGGGATAGTCCACATTGGGCTCTGCCTGGTCCCCTTGATTGTTCCATTCCGTCCTCTGATACGATCGCTCTGTTTGAATTCTCCTATTTTCATATAATTCTTCCTGTTGCATCCCTCATACAAACGCGCCACCACGACGGCGACGACGACAAAAACAGGCCAGAAGGACGTAAATTATTATCAGCACCAGCAAGAGTGCACCAGCAGCTATGTAGATGTACATTCTGCTGTTGCCATTGCTTTTGCTTCCATCCGTAGTTGTACTCCTTTCTTGACCACTGAAAGAGTACAATATTGGAGAGAGAGAGAAAGGGAGAGAGAGAGACAGAGAGACAGAGACACAGAGACACAGAGACACAGAGACACTGATACACTGAGATACAGAGAGACAGTTTGTACCTGTAAGTTTCCGCATTTTCTTCACCAAATGCATTGCAGATAGCTAAATAAGAAAGAAAAATATGAATCTAAGTAGGATTACCTGGAGCTGCAAAGGAAAGGAGAAAAGCAAAAAGTAGGATCAACCGCATGAGGGAGAGAGGCGCAGAAATGACTCTTCGGGTTTAACAGTTATGGAGGACAATCATATGCTAATGTCGTAAGGCCACGCATTGCTTTGTTTTTTTTCTTCTTAAAAGACACAGTTTCTGTAAGAACCGAGCGGTCCCACCGAGATTACTAGAAATTTAATCAAATTCTCAAAATTTGCTCAAAGTTCAATACCGATTTTTTGACCTGAGTTATACAGTTTTTCGCTTTTTTCGAGCTTGAAAAACTCGGGATGGTAATGCCATATGTTAAAAATGCTTTTTGTAGGAAAACTGAGACAGTGCACACAAACGAAAATGGGCTAGAAAAAGCCGCTTTTTCTATGCATCTGAGGTTTTTTCACGCTATAGTCTATTTCCCATTTTGAGACGACGATTTTTGAATGACCCTGGATTTCCTTGGTATTTAACCATTGACGATTTGAAATACCGAAGTAAATATTAATAAAATATGCGAAATAGCACTGTAACAGAGGAGTGCGCAGACAATTAGACGATCGCGGCGGGACCCATTGTACCTAGTCCTTTAGGAAAATCCCCTTTTCCTTGTCTCAGTTTTGGAAATGCCCTATATTTGCGCCTACGTATTGCACAAATGCTGCTTTATGGCTTTTGTTTTTGGTCCTTTCTCGAACTTTACAAAGACGGCGTCTTTACTCGGCGTCGGCGTCTATTCAACAATGTCCTCAAAAATGGATTTTGACGTATACAATCTTTTTACTTCAACTGGTTCTTTATAATCTTTATTTCCCAAATTCAAATATGTATTTTAGTAGTAAGGAGCGTATGCGTAGTGAGGCTGTTCGTAAGAGGCATAATGGGGCTGCTCGTATCCGTAGGAGTAGTGAGGACGAGGTGCTTCGTACTTCTGTGCGTACTCATTTCCATGTCCTGCGTATCCCTTGCCAAACTGAGCATCAGCTACATTCTCTTAAAGGTCCAACTCTTCCCTTCTACAGTAATCTCCTACCGTATCCATTGTTGTAATCTCCAAACTTGTGTCCCTCAGCTGCGTTCTTTCCATTGTACCCTCCGTGCTGTCCTCCATAAGCCTGGTGGGCCTTGTCTGAAATCTTTTGATCTCCATTTTCTTACTGTACTTACCGTATTCCTCGTATCCCTTCTTCTCGAATCCACTTCCCTTCATCTGCTTTGATCCCTCAACATTCGAGTCGTCTCCGTACTTGTTCATGTGCTTCTCGTCGCTGTGGAACTGCTCCACGTGGTATTGAGGCTGCACGTATTTGTAGTCGAAGAAGCCGAAAGTCTTGCTCTTTGCGTCTGTAATCGTGCCCCATCGCTACAGTATCCCTCCAAAACCAACCCTTTCCAAAGTCACTCTTTCCAGCCGAATACTTTCCTCCGGCCTCCTCTCCGTGGTGGCCTGACTCGTGAGCAGCCGCGGCCGAAGCCTTCCCAGCGGCCGAGTGTCCAGCGTCCTTATGTCCAGAGTAGTAACTGTAATTTTCTGTTTTAGACCTTTAAACTCTTACTTTTGGGCTCCATTTTCATGTCCAGCATGGCCTTGGTCGTAGAAATTGCCTCCGTGATGGGCCGCTTCGCTACCGTAACCCGAATGGGCGTCTCCATGGCCATAACTGGCATGGCTTTTGAGAGGAAGGGCGAGAGAAGAGACAAAGAGGCAGAGGAGGGAGGAGAGGAGGAGGGAAGTCATTTGGAGGATGTACTATCAGTGCGACGGAGGCTTTTATACGGAGGAATGAGGGCGACGGCTTCTTTTTGTTCACGATGCATGCCGATAGACCATTGTGTTGATGGCCGTTACGTAAAGAGGAAACACGGTAAAACAATTCGTACGTTGTCTAAATTTGGACCTGCACAACTGATTTCGTCTCCGACTGCCAAACACTATTGACAGTTAGATGCGCAGGTTACTCAAATCCTCTTCAAAACTCTTTGAACGACGAGTGAAGCTCAATCATGTGGTATTTGAAATCTATGAAAGCTATCGTATCATATGTCACAAAGCAACTTAGAAGCAACGTTTCACCGAGTGCCATATAGCTGTCGCCAAACGAGCATCCTACTAAAAACGGCCTTAATGCAGCAGCCGTTCGATACTCAGGCGGAAATAGCGTGCGAGCAGCGCAGACGCAGAGAAAAAGCGGCTTTTAACAGCCGATGCTCGTTTGGCGACGGCTGTAGATTGTAATGTCTTCGGTGTGTAGCGAGTGAATTTAATATGAAAAAAGCTGCGGATCATAAGCAATGGTCCGCTAGTCTATTAGGAAGCACGACAGGATTTGGTGGTATTTTGTGCGAAATTGGTAGGGCCCCAATGATCCGCAGGTTTGGCGGGGTACGGTATCCAACACGCAGGACCTTCGCAGTTTCGAACCCCGTTTGGTGTTTTTCGGAGTATTTTGCAACAAATTTGATCATTTGAATTTGCCGCCAGTTGACCTGCGTTTCTAATTTCAAATCTTGGAACCCGGCCAATTTCACGAAAATTTCCGCGGAAACCTTGGCAAATTCTACCGTGGGAGACGATAGATTGCAACTACGAGCTTGGCACGCAAAGTAATGGGACAGTTTTCACTTGAATTTCAAAAGAAAATCCCCATCCTCGGTGCAATCGCGCGCAGTTCAAAGCGCTGCGTGTGATTTGGGTCGGGGTTCTCACGGGCCGGGCCGGGCCGGGCCGGGTCATTTGGAAAATTTTGGGCGGCCCGGCCCGGCCCGGGAGGCCCTGGTCGGCCCGGTTGGCCCCTTTTACCCTGGGCCACCCAGTCAGATTGCCACCCACACGACCAGGGTTCGATCCCGGTCGGTGGCATTCTTTTTGTACAGCTAATATTGACTTAAATGTTAGTAACAAACATTATTAAGTAATTTAAAACAGTTTAAAAAATTATTGTACCGATTTATACAAAAAATAAAATTCAATTTCTCATACCCGGGCCGACCGGGCCGGGCCGGGCCGCCCCTAAAAATCCTTCGGCCCGGCCCGGCGGGCCGGCCCGTCATTTGAGAATCCCGATTTGGGTTGATTTGGCCGAGTATCGGCGACCAAACACTCAAAAATACCGCATTTTTGAAACTTTGGCTTTTTCGGTTTTCTAGGAAATACTTTTTCGAACCAAAGACCACACACTGGGTTCGAATTTGGAAGAAAGCGGTTAAAAAGCGGCTAAATAACAGATAGTTCGGCTTTTTAACATTTTCAACAAAACAAAAACAGTCTTGAGACGCTTTGTTTGGCCATTACCTCTGCGCCATCATAATTATAGCTGACGCCAAACGGACATCATGCCAATTTCGTTCAAGTATTCTCTGTTGATGATAGATTAGCATAAAATCGTAATATCAACAGAGAATGAAGGCACGAATTGGAATGGTGCCCGTTTGGCGGCAACTATATCCTCTTTGCCAAATCTACTTTGGTCGATTTGGCTGCGTACACGGCCTGCGTATCCTATGTTGCCCGCATTACTCGAGAACAACATCAAAACAGTGGAACGTTGTGACGATTGTCATCAACTATTGCACCATCTGAGACCTCCGCCCGTCGTTGCGGGACCTTAAAACTCAAATTATTTGAGTTTGTCAATTGACCCACGCGCCCACCTTCATTAAACCTCTTTTGAATGAAATCTACGACCGCGTAAAAATATATTTTCTGATTAAGTGACAATCGGGTTGTTCTCATTCTCCTGATTCAGAAAATTATTCCATTTCACTTTTCGGAGCAAAATGGGCAGCAATAGGAGCGCTGGAAGTTTCAGCGAAAACGTTTGAATCACACGCGACTCTGGGTCTTCCGACTTCGCACGCTTTATCGCCTTCTCTGCCGGGAAACCCTCTCTTTGCATTTTCCCGACGTTTCTCCAATACTTGGGGTCGAAATCATATAAAAGGGGTTATGTTTCACCAACAGGCGAAAAAGCCATGCCTCCAGACTAGAGAAAGGCCGAAGAGAGCAAAGCTAGATGTCACAGCCCTAAAATAAAAAGTTATGGCTGATCTGAACCATAGTTTACCCCTCGCACAAAGAGCTTGTAATAGGGATGTGCGCATTTGACACAGAAAATTGTCTGCGTCTCCATGTTTCACACGCTCATTAGCCCGTTAGATGCGCAGGTTCATTATATCTCCTTCCAAGGTCCATGGGCAAAGACTATAAGCCAACAATTGCAGTTTCTAAAATCTGGCGCGCGCTCGTTTCGAGACCCAGACTCGTTTTTATTGGGCACGAACAACCTTTTCCTAAGCTCTTAACAAATAAAAAAGCCCGACTGACTTTTTATGAAGTATTCTAAATATAATCCGCTTCCACATGCCGCCAAGCATGAATGATTGGTACGCATTTGGCTTGTAGTAATTGAGCATGAAAAGTGATTGAACGACTGATCTAATCGTTTCTTGGCTCCTTCACTGTTGTCTGAGTAACCATTTGTATGCATTAAGGTTCTTTATTCTCCCAATTTCAAATATGTATTTTAGTAGTAAGGGGCGTATGCGTAGTGAGGCTGTTCGTAAGAGGCATAATGGGGCTGCTCGTATCCGTAGGAGTAGTGAGGACGAGGTGCTTCGTACTTCTGTGCGTACTCATTTCCATGTCCTGCGTATCCCTTGCCAAACTGAGCATCAGCTACATTCTCTTAAAGGTCCAACTCTTCCCTTCTACAGTAATCTCCTACCGTATCCATTGTTGTAATCTCCAAACTTGTGTCCCTCAGCTGCGTTCTTTCCATTGTACCCTCCGTGCTGTCCTCCATAAGCCTGGTGGGCCTTGTCTGAAATCTTTTGATCTCCATTTTCTTACTGTACTTACCGTATTCCTCGTATCCCTTCTTCTCGAATCCACTTCCCTTCATCTGCTTTGATCCCTCAACATTCGAGTCGTCTCCGTACTTGTTCATGTGCTTCTCGTCGCTGTGGAACTGCTCCACGTGGTATTGAGGCTGCACGTATTTGTAGTCGAAGAAGCCGAAAGTCTTGCTCTTTGCGTCTGTAATCGTGCCCCATCGCTACAGTATCCCTCCAAAACCAACCCTTTCCAAAGTCACTCTTTCCAGCCGAATACTTTCCTCCGGCCTCCTCTCCGTGGTGGCCTGACTCGTGAGCAGCCGCGGCCGAAGCCTTCCCAGCGGCCGAGTGTCCAGCGTCCTTATGTCCAGAGTAGTAACTGTAATTTTCTGTTTTAGACCTTTAAACTCTTACTTTTGGGCTCCATTTTCATGTCCAGCATGGCCTTGGTCGTAGAAATTGCCTCCGTGATGGGCCGCTTCGCTACCGTAACCCGAATGGGCGTCTCCATGGCCATAACTGGCATGGCTTTTGAGAGGAAGGGCGAGAGAAGAGACAAAGAGGCAGAGGAGGGAGGAGAGGAGGAGGGAAGTCATTTGGAGGATGTACTATCAGTGCGACGGAGGCTTTTATACGGAGGAATGAGGGCGACGGCTTCTTTTTGTTCACGATGCATGCCGATAGACCATTGTGTTGATGGCCGTTACGTAAAGAGGAAACACGGTAAAACAATTCGTACGTTGTCTAAATTTGGACCTGCACAACTGATTTCGTCTCCGACTGCCAAACACTATTGACAGTTAGATGCGCAGGTTACTCAAATCCTCTTCAAAACTCTTTGAACGACGAGTGAAGCTCAATCATGTGGTATTTGAAATCTATGAAAGCTATCGTATCATATGTCACAAAGCAACTTAGAAGCAACGTTTCACCGAGTGCCATATAGCTGTCGCCAAACGAGCATCCTACTAAAAACGGCCTTAATGCAGCAGCCGTTCGATACTCAGGCGAAAATAGCGTGCGAGCAGCGCAGACGCAGAGAAAAAGCGGCTTTTAACAGCCGATGCTCGTTTGGCGACGGCTGTAGATTGTAATGTCTTCGGTGTGTAGCGAGTGAATTTAATATGAAAAAAGCTGCGGATCATAAGCAATGGTCCGCTAGTCTATTAGGAAGCACGACAGGATTTGGTGGTATTTTGTGCGAAATTGGTAGGGCCCCAATGATCCGCAGGTTTGGCGGGGTACGGTATCCAACACGCAGGACCTTCGCAGTTTCGAACCCCGTTTGGTGTTTTTCGGAGTATTTTGCAACAAATTTGATCATTTGAATTTGCCGCCAGTTGACCTGCGTTTCTAATTTCAAATCTTGGAACCCGGCCAATTTCACGAAAATTTCCGCGGAAACCTTGGCAAATTCTACCGTGGGAGACGATAGATTGCAACTACGAGCTTGGCACGCAAAGTAATGGGACAGTTTTCACTTGAATTTCAAAAGAAAATCCCCATCCTCGGTGCAATCGCGCGCAGTTCAAAGCGCTGCGTGTGATTTGGGTCGGGGTTCTCACGGGCCGGGCCGGGCCGGGCCGGGTCATTTGGAAAATTTTGGGCGGCCCGGCCCGGCCCGGGAGGCCCTGGTCGGCCCGGTTGGCCCCTTTTACCCTGGGCCACCCAGTCAGATTGCCACCCACACGACCAGGGTTCGATCCCGGTCGGTGGCATTCTTTTTGTACAGCTAATATTGACTTAAATGTTAGTAACAAACATTATTAAGTAATTTAAAACAGTTTAAAAAATTATTGTACCGATTTATACAAAAAATAAAATTCAATTTCTCATACCCGGGCCGACCGGGCCGGGCCGGGCCGCCCCTAAAAATCCTTCGGCCCGGCCCGGCGGGCCGGCCCGTCATTTGAGAATCCCGATTTGGGTTGATTTGGCCGAGTATCGGCGACCAAACACTCAAAAATACCGCATTTTTGAAACTTTGGCTTTTTCGGTTTTCTAGGAAATACTTTTTCGAACCAAAGACCACACACTGGGTTCGAATTTGGAAGAAAGCGGTTAAAAAGCGGCTAAATAACAGATAGTTCGGCTTTTTAACATTTTCAACAAAACAAAAACAGTCTTGAGACGCTTTGTTTGGCCATTACCTCTGCGCCATCATAATTATAGCTGACGCCAAACGGACATCATGCCAATTTCGTTCAAGTATTCTCTGTTGATGATAGATTAGCATAAAATCGTAATATCAACAGAGAATGAAGGCACGAATTGGAATGGTGCCCGTTTGGCGGCAACTATATCCTCTTTGCCAAATCTACTTTGGTCGATTTGGCTGCGTACACGGCCTGCGTATCCTATGTTGCCCGCATTACTCGAGAACAACATCAAAACAGTGGAACGTTGTGACGATTGTCATCAACTATTGCACCATCTGAGACCTCCGCCCGTCGTTGCGGGACCTTAAAACTCAAATTATTTGAGTTTGTCAATTGACCCACGCGCCCACCTTCATTAAACCTCTTTTGAATGAAATCTACGACCGCGTAAAAATATATTTTCTGATTAAGTGACAATCGGGTTGTTCTCATTCTCCTGATTCAGAAAATTATTCCATTTCACTTTTCGGAGCAAAATGGGCAGCAATAGGAGCGCTGGAAGTTTCAGCGAAAACGTTTGAATCACACGCGACTCTGGGTCTTCCGACTTCGCACGCTTTATCGCCTTCTCTGCCGGGAAACCCTCTCTTTGCATTTTCCCGACGTTTCTCCAATACTTGGGGTCGAAATCATATAAAAGGGGTTATGTTTCACCAACAGGCGAAAAAGCCATGCCTCCAGACTAGAGAAAGGCCGAAGAGAGCAAAGCTAGATGTCACAGCCCTAAAATAAAAAGTTATGGCTGATCTGAACCATAGTTTACCCCTCGCACAAAGAGCTTGTAATAGGGATGTGCGCATTTGACACAGAAAATTGTCTGCGTCTCCATGTTTCACACGCTCATTAGCCCGTTAGATGCGCAGGTTCATTATATCTCCTTCCAAGGTCCATGGGCAAAGACTATAAGCCAACAATTGCAGTTTCTAAAATCTGGCGCGCGCTCGTTTCGAGACCCAGACTCGTTTTTATTGGGCACGAACAACCTTTTCCTAAGCTCTTAACAAATAAAAAAGCCCGACTGACTTTTTATGAAGTATTCTAAATATAATCCGCTTCCACATGCCGCCAAGCATGAATGATTGGTACGCATTTGGCTTGTAGTAATTGAGCATGAAAAGTGATTGAACGACTGATCTAATCGTTTCTTGGCTCCTTCACTGTTGTCTGAGTAACCATTTGTATGCATTAAGGTTCTTTATTCTCCCAATTTCAAATATGTATTTTAGTAGTAAGGGGCGTATGCGTAGTGAGGCTGTTCGTAAGAGGCATAATGGGGCTGCTCGTATCCGTAGGAGTAGTGAGGACGAGGTGCTTCGTACTTCTGTGCGTACTCATTTCCATGTCCTGCGTATCCCTTGCCAAACTGAGCATCAGCTACATTCTCTTAAAGGTCCAACTCTTCCCTTCTACAGTAATCTCCTACCGTATCCATTGTTGTAATCTCCAAACTTGTGTCCCTCAGCTGCGTTCTTTCCATTGTACCCTCCGTGCTGTCCTCCATAAGCCTGGTGGGCCTTGTCTGAAATCTTTTGATCTCCATTTTCTTACTGTACCTACCGTATTCGTCGTATCCCTTCTTCTCGAATCCACTTCCCTTCATCTGCTTTGATCCCTCAACATTCGAGTCGTCTCCGTACTTGTTCATGTGCTTCTCGTCGCTGTGGAACTGCTCCACGTGGTATTGAGGCTGCACGTATTTGTAGTCGAAGAAGCCGAAAGTCTTGCTCTTTGCGTCTGTAATCGTGCCCCATCGCTACAGTATCCCTCCAAAACCAACCCTTTCCAAAGTCACTCTTTCCAGCCGAATACTTTCCTCCGGCCTCCTCTCCGTGGTGGCCTGACTCGTGAGCAGCCGCGGCCGAAGCCTTCCCAGCGGCCGAGTGTCCAGCGTCCTTATGTCCAGAGTAGTAACTGTAAATCTGTGTTTTAGACCTTTAAACTCTTACTTTTGGGCTCCATTTTCATGTCCAGCATGGCCTTGGTCGTAGAAATTGCCTCCGTGATGGGCCGCTTCGCTACCGTAACCCGAATGGGCGTCTCCATGGCCATAACTGGCATGGCTTTTGAGAGGAAGGGCGAGAGAAGAGACAAAGAGGCAGAGGAGGGAGGAGAGGAGGAGGGAAGTCATTTGGAGGATGTACTATCAGTGCGACGGAGGCTTTTATACGGAGGAATGAGGGCGACGGCTTCTTTTTGTTCACGATGCATGCCGATAGACCATTGTGTTGATGGCCGTTACGTAAAGAGGAAACACGGTAAAACAATTCGTACGTTGTCTAAATTTGGACCTGCACAACTGATTTCGTCTCCGACTGCCAAACACTATTGACAGTTAGATGCGCAGGTTACTCAAATCCTCTTCAAAACTCTTTGAACGACGAGTGAAGCTCAATCATGTGGTATTTGAAATCTATGAAAGCTATCGTATCATATGTCACAAAGCAACTTAGAAGCAACGTTTCACCGAGTGCCATATAGCTGTCGCCAAACGAGCATCCTACTAAAAACGGCCTTAATGCAGCAGCCGTTCGATACTCAGGCGGAAATAGCGTGCGAGCAGCGCAGACGCAGAGAAAAAGCGGCTTTTAACAGCCGATGCTCGTTTGGCGACGGCTGTAGATTGTAATGTCTTCGGTGTGTAGCGAGTGAATTTAATATGAAAAAAGCTGCGGATCATAAGCAATGGTCCGCTAGTCTATTAGGAAGCACGACAGGATTTGGTGGTATTTTGTGCGAAATTGGTAGGGCCCCAATGATCCGCAGGTTTGGCGGGGTACGGTATCCAACACGCAGGACCTTCGCAGTTTCGAACCCCGTTTGGTGTTTTTCGGAGTATTTTGCAACAAATTTGATCATTTGAATTTGCCGCCAGTTGACCTGCGTTTCTAATTTCAAATCTTGGAACCCGGCCAATTTCACGAAAATTTCCGCGGAAACCTTGGCAAATTCTACCGTGGGAGACGATAGATTGCAACTACGAGCTTGGCACGCAAAGTAATGGGACAGTTTTCACTTGAATTTCAAAAGAAAATCCCCATCCTCGGTGCAATCGCGCGCAGTTCAAAGCGCTGCGTGTGATTTGGGTCGGGGTTCTCACGGGCCGGGCCGGGCCGGGCCGGGTCATTTGGAAAATTTTGGGCGGCCCGGCCCGGCCCGGGAGGCCCTGGTCGGCCCGGTTGGCCCCTTTTACCCTGGGCCACCCAGTCAGATTGCCACCCACACGACCAGGGTTCGATCCCGGTCGGTGGCATTCTTTTTGTACAGCTAATATTGACTTAAATGTTAGTAACAAACATTATTAAGTAATTTAAAACAGTTTAAAAAATTATTGTACCGATTTATACAAAAAATAAAATTCAATTTCTCATACCCGGGCCGACCGGGCCGGGCCGGGCCGCCCCTAAAAATCCTTCGGCCCGGCCCGGCGGGCCGGCCCGTCATTTGAGAATCCCGATTTGGGTTGATTTGGCCGAGTATCGGCGACCAAACACTCAAAAATACCGCATTTTTGAAACTTTGGCTTTTTCGGTTTTCTAGGAAATACTTTTTCGAACCAAAGACCACACACTGGGTTCGAATTTGGAAGAAAGCGGTTAAAAAGCGGCTAAATAACAGATAGTTCGGCTTTTTAACATTTTCAACAAAACAAAAACAGTCTTGAGACGCTTTGTTTGGCCATTACCTCTGCGCCATCATAATTATAGCTGACGCCAAACGGACATCATGCCAATTTCGTTCAAGTATTCTCTGTTGATGATAGATTAGCATAAAATCGTAATATCAACAGAGAATGAAGGCACGAATTGGAATGGTGCCCGTTTGGCGGCAACTATATCCTCTTTGCCAAATCTACTTTGGTCGATTTGGCTGCGTACACGGCCTGCGTATCCTATGTTGCCCGCATTACTCGAGAACAACATCAAAACAGTGGAACGTTGTGACGATTGTCATCAACTATTGCACCATCTGAGACCTCCGCCCGTCGTTGCGGGACCTTAAAACTCAAATTATTTGAGTTTGTCAATTGACCCACGCGCCCACCTTCATTAAACCTCTTTTGAATGAAATCTACGACCGCGTAAAAATATATTTTCTGATTAAGTGACAATCGGGTTGTTCTCATTCTCCTGATTCAGAAAATTATTCCATTTCACTTTTCGGAGCAAAATGGGCAGCAATAGGAGCGCTGGAAGTTTCAGCGAAAACGTTTGAATCACACGCGACTCTGGGTCTTCCGACTTCGCACGCTTTATCGCCTTCTCTGCCGGGAAACCCTCTCTTTGCATTTTCCCGACGTTTCTCCAATACTTGGGGTCGAAATCATATAAAAGGGGTTATGTTTCACCAACAGGCGAAAAAGCCATGCCTCCAGACTAGAGAAAGGCCGAAGAGAGCAAAGCTAGATGTCACAGCCCTAAAATAAAAAGTTATGGCTGATCTGAACCATAGTTTACCCCTCGCACAAAGAGCTTGTAATAGGGATGTGCGCATTTGACACAGAAAATTGTCTGCGTCTCCATGTTTCACACGCTCATTAGCCCGTTAGATGCGCAGGTTCATTATATCTCCTTCCAAGGTCCATGGGCAAAGACTATAAGCCAACAATTGCAGTTTCTAAAATCTGGCGCGCGCTCGTTTCGAGACCCAGACTCGTTTTTATTGGGCACGAACAACCTTTTCCTAAGCTCTTAACAAATAAAAAAGCCCGACTGACTTTTTATGAAGTATTCTAAATATAATCCGCTTCCACATGCCGCCAAGCATGAATGATTGGTACGCATTTGGCTTGTAGTAATTGAGCATGAAAAGTGATTGAACGACTGATCTAATCGTTTCTTGGCTCCTTCACTGTTGTCTGAGTAACCATTTGTATGCATTAAGGTTCTTTATTCTCCCAATTTCAAATATGTATTTTAGTAGTAAGGGGCGTATGCGTAGTGAGGCTGTTCGTAAGAGGCATAATGGGGCTGCTCGTATCCGTAGGAGTAGTGAGGACGAGGTGCTTCGTACTTCTGTGCGTACTCATTTCCATGTCCTGCGTATCCCTTGCCAAACTGAGCATCAGCTACATTCTCTTAAAGGTCCAACTCTTCCCTTCTACAGTAATCTCCTACCGTATCCATTGTTGTAATCTCCAAACTTGTGTCCCTCAGCTGCGTTCTTTCCATTGTACCCTCCGTGCTGTCCTCCATAAGCCTGGTGGGCCTTGTCTGAAATCTTTTGATCTCCATTTTCTTACTGTACCTACCGTATTCGTCGTATCCCTTCTTCTCGAATCCACTTCCCTTCATCTGCTTTGATCCCTCAACATTCGAGTCGTCTCCGTACTTGTTCATGTGCTTCTCGTCGCTGTGGAACTGCTCCACGTGGTATTGAGGCTGCACGTATTTGTAGTCGAAGAAGCCGAAAGTCTTGCTCTTTGCGTCTGTAATCGTGCCCCATCGCTACAGTATCCCTCCAAAACCAACCCTTTCCAAAGTCACTCTTTCCAGCCGAATACTTTCCTCCGGCCTCCTCTCCGTGGTGGCCTGACTCGTGAGCAGCCGCGGCCGAAGCCTTCCCAGCGGCCGAGTGTCCAGCGTCCTTATGTCCAGAGTAGTAACTGTAATTTTCTGTTTTAGACCTTTAAACTCTTACTTTTGGGCTCCATTTTCATGTCCAGCATGGCCTTGGTCGTAGAAATTGCCTCCGCGATGGGCCGCTTCACTACCGTAACCCTGATGGGCGTCTCCATGGCCATAACTAGCATGGCTCTTGAGAGGAAGGGCGAGAGAGGAGGCAAAGAGGCAGAGGAGGGAGGAGAGGAGGAGGGAACTCATTTCGAGGATGTCCTATCAGTGCGACGGGAGCTTTTGTACGGAGGAATGAGGGCGACGGCTTCTTTTTGCGGGTGAGACAGGTCTAGAGACCATTGTGTTGTAAGCCGTTACGTAATGAGAGCTTTTACTTTTGCCTCATCTCTCTGTCTGTCTGGGGATCTCTCTATCTCTCTCTCTACCACTCAGTTTTTTTTCGTTTTGTCTGTAAGAGGTACCTCACATGGACGAGGGGTGTATGAAGAGAGAGAGAGAGAGAGAGAGAGAGAGAGAGAGAGAGAGAGAGAGAGAGAGTATTTGTAGAAATCGGGCCCTGTTTCACGCCGTTTTTGGCAGATTTCCAATTTTGCGTATCTCTTTCATAGCTGGACGGGCAGCGTTTGGGGGCTGGATGCGTAAGCCCCCCAAATTGTGTCTGAGGCCTTTACTTTTTCCGTACCACTTTTCAACCAAACGTCGAATTACCTAGGTACCCCGAGCAGCTCACGCTCACCTCTTTCATCCAACCAGAACACGATCTGTTAGTAAAAACGCCGTTTATTTTCAAAACGATCGGGCTTACCCGCAAACGCTTCACACTCACACTGCGAGATAAAAAGGGGAATAAAACGTGATTAGCTCGTGCTATCTGGTAAACTGCAACGGAGACTAGGCTGCTTTGTGGAAAGACAAAAACCATTCCGGAATGTGAGGAGGGTATAAATACTACACTCTTTGAAATACATTATACATTTTATGAGGGTGGAAAGGGGGCGATTAGGCCATGCAGTCCTGAATCATGACGACGAAGGAGCGCTCGAGTCCCTCCTCGCGGAAAGTGCGCGCCGGCGTGAATTTGGAGACCTCCATGCCGTCGGCGGCCAACTGGGTGGAGAGGATCTCGTGGTACCTGGAAAAAGGTAATTTAGAGAGAGAGAGGGAGAGAGAGAAAGACAGAAATAGAGAGAGAGGCTCACCAGGTGGGAGCGCAGAAGAGCTCCTTCCGAGGGTAGTTGGTGAAAACGGAGAAGTAGAGGGGACACTCCGTATGCGAGAAGGCGGCCTCAAACAGGCCCTCCAGACTGTCGTCGGGGTTGAAACGCCGGTCCAGACGGGCTCCCGAGGGGAAGCGGATCTGGATGCGGACAACGTCGGTTCCCTGGGGCTCGGTGACTTCAGAAGCACGGAATTCCTCCTGACGAGACTCCAGGAGCTGAAAATAGAAAATTTATCTAGAAAAAATTGCACATCAATTTTAATGTTTTTGTAAACCAGCGTCAACGTTTTTCTGGAAAAACCATGCGAAACTCACCCCCAAAAGGTAAAACCCTTAATATTACGACAAAACCACCGGACAACCCCTTGAAATCCGGATCTAAAATTAACCTCCATTTTGGGCCTTAAATTTACGCATTACCCTTAATATTAAGAGCTAAACGTTGGGTATAACCTAAAAGTGGAATTTAGCCACTAATATGGGTAAAGCACTGAAAATTATGTAATTTGGGACTTAAACTTGGGGTTAACCCTTCCCAATAAGACCTAAATATAAGGTAATCACTTAAAATTGGGGCCAAAATTGGCTGGTCTTTCAGCCTTTTGGGTAGCCCTTTTAATCGAGGGGAGCAGCAATGACCTTTTAAAAGTCTCACTGCAAAGGGAGGATGAATCACCGGCTATAATGGCGTAATTTTGAGCGTTATTGACAGCCGATTGGTAGAAAATACCCCCACATAACGTATACCTGTAATGGCTGGTATACTGTGCTTCGTGCCACGCGGGTGTCAATAGGGCCCAAAATGACGTCAATATGACTCATAATGGCGTCAATCTGAGCCTCATTGACATCCAGCTAGTACGAAATACAGTAGCCCACACATAAAGTATGCATGTAATGGGCGGTATACCATATTTCGTTCCATCCGGATGTCAATAGAGCCTGAAATGACATCAACATGACGCCAACAAGACGTCAATAAAGCTTCACTAACTTCCGGCTGGTACTATATGGTGGACCGCACGCGAAGTATATCGAAAATGACCGGTGCAATGTGTTTCGCGCCAGCCAGATGGCAATTTGGTTCAAAACTTCGTCATTATAGACCTCATTGACACATGGCTGGTACGAATTACGTTAGACCACACACGAAGTACACCAGTCTGTATTGGGCGGCTTACGATGTTTCGCACCGGCCGGGTGTCAATAGGGCTGAAAACGAGTCATTTGGGAACACAATGACACCCGGTTGGCACTAAATACGGCGGTCCGCACAGAGTATATTGAAAGTGGGTGGCATACCGTGTTTCGTGCCACTCGGATGTCAATAGAGCCCAAAAATTTGTAAAACGTCACCAAGGCTAAAGCCATATACCCTATTGAAGTTTATTTGAGTGTAACATCATGCCGAAAATACAAAAAAAAGAAAAAAAACCAACCTTCTTCCTGTCCTCCGCCTCCTGAATCTTCTTCCTCTCCCTCTCCTCCGCATCGGCCTTCTCGCTCTCCAGTCTCCTTCTCTCCTGAATCCTGGCCCTGTCCTTGGCCGCACTCTCCTGGTACTCCCTCTCCTGCTCCTCACGGATGCGCTGGTTCTCCTCCCTCTGGGCCCTGAAAGTCTCTTCATGTTTTCGTATGTCTCTCTCCCTCTCTCTATGTCTCTCTCTCTCTCTGAAAACCCACTTTTGCATCCTCAAAACGTTCAGCTGCTGTTGGAAGTCCTCACAGGCGAGCCGCAGGTTCACAGCGACCGAGTCGGGATCCAACACGCCGGAAAGTCGCAGACCCTGGAATATGCTAATAACGAAACGAAAGATATGCTAATTACTTACCAAAGTAGGTCGGTTATTCCTAATTGTGATGAGACCGAGGAGAGGAGCGCCATCCGACCTCATGAAGGAGGAAACTGAAAAACGTGCGTTAGTTGAATTAAATGTCAACAAAAAAAACCGTGCAGCAGCAACATTTCTTCCCAAAAACCGTGCATAAATTGCAAAAAGGCCGCCTGAGGTGGATAGGGATAAAAAGGCAAAAGCGGCCTGCTACTGCCTGAAGCGATAGTGATCAAGGGTGGCTGATCAGCGGGCCGGCCCGGACCGGGCCGAGAAAATCTGAGGAACGGGCCGGCCCCACTTTTTTTTGAAAATCTATTTTTAAATGTGACTCTTTTCAAAGATATTATTTTTAAGTTCTGTTTGTTGCAAAACATTGTTCTAATTGTGCAAAACATACTGTGTGAAGGAGGATTCGAACAACCCTATATAAATTTTGTATGTTTTCATGGCCGAGTGGCTAAGAGGTCGGACTGGTAATCCGAAGTTGCCGCAGTTCGATCCCCCGCCGGCGAAACTTTTTTCGCCATAGTTGTTTTATACATTAGGTACAATAGAAACGCATTTCCTGCACATAATTCGTGAAAAACTTTTTTTTTCAACTTTTGGAATTTTTGACCTCGGGCCGCGGGCCGGGTCGTGCTGGGCCGGGCTGGGAATTTTTGGAGAGCGGGCCCGTAGCTACGAGCGGTCATATACAGGTACAAGCGGCCATAGGCGTATAGGAACGGAAAAAGAGCGCTAAAGGCGACCTTTAACTGCCAGAAGCGGCCAACGGCTGATATGAGCGGAATGAGACCTTCAGGTGCACTTTTAAGGCCCAAAAAGTTTAAAAAAATAATAATTTTAAAAAAAAAAAACTAACCGACTCTGCCCTGGGCAGAAGTGGCGGACACTCCCCAAACGAGGAGGTCATTGGCACGAATGAGATCCGAGATTTGGCTGCTATGCAGCACGTCATTCACGAATTTGACGGAATCCTGAAAAGAAGAAAATTATGGATTTGAAATAATGCTAAGAACCCACTTTATGGTTAGGGTGGTGAACATAAACGAGCATCAGACGGAGATTGGTCTTGGCGAAACGGGCGGCCTAGAAACAAAATTAATAGCTCAATGGCTAAAATTGTTCGCTAAAAGGTGTTAGAAAACTTTAACTTAAATTTATTCAAATGAATAAATGTAGAAAATTGATGTTGAAAGAATTTTTTTTTTTTCAAAATTTACAACAACAAAAATAAACCCCACGCTTTCCGTTGCACTTGGTTAAGCCCCCCATTCGACAATTCCTACTCAGAGTAAGTCCATTGTTCTCACGGGCCGGGCCGGTCCGACTTGAAAAAAATCCTCGGCCCGGCCCGCTTCGGCCGTCCACTCGGACCACCCAGTCAAACTGTGACCCACACGACCCAGGTTCGATCCCGGTCGGGACACTTTATTTTTGCTAACTTAAAATTAGTTTGAATGTGTAATAGAAGTATAATGAAAGTGTTTCCGGGGTTTAAATAAAATGGCGTAAGCTAAAATAACGAATTAAAGAATTTTTAATTTGAAAGTTTACAAACCGGGCCGACACTTTTCTCTGCCCGGCCCGTTTTGGCCTGTCATTTGAGAACTATGAGTAAGTCTACGCGCCGCGGCGCGCCTACAATGTAAAAAAAAGAAACTTAAATAAAGGTTGAAATCGAACCAGCTGAGTGGCTAATACGCATCCACACTTAAACTGTTAAAAATAAATTTTTAAAAAAATGTTTTTAAAAAACTTACATCCTCAAAGGATCCGTGGTAGAAATCGATGCGGAAAGGGCTATTAGCCGGCACTTTCTCATTGTAGCCGGAAATGAAGCGTTCCACGTCGCCAACGGGATCCGTGAGAGCCGGCCGCCGTTGCAAGAACATACCGCCTAAAACGAAATTTTAAACTTTTCAATAGAAATCTCACTGAATACTGAAATAATCTCCCAGATGGTGCTGATAGTGAATCGGAAAGGAAGGGAGACGATGGTGACGATCAGATCCCACCAGGTGTTCCCTCTCTGGGCGGGAGGGGCAGGGGGCGGTCTGGAAATGAGCACGGTTTCAACGGGTGCAAGACTTTCGGTAAAAATGCAATAGGTGCACGGTTTTTGGTATAAATTGCAACTGTGGCGCGGTTTTTGGTAAGATATGCAACAGGTGCACAGATTTTGGTAGGAAATGCAACTTCTGCACGGTTTTCAGAAGGAAATTAAACAGGTACACAGTTGGTGGCAAGAAATGCAACTGGTGCACAGTCTTTGGTAGAATATGCAAATGGGGCATGTTTTTGGCTTATGTTAGGAACAACCATGGCTGCGGGCCGGCCCGCTACCAAAATTTTCACGGCCTCGGCCCGAGCAAAAATTTATGCCTTATTTCAATGTAAAAGTCAAAAATAACGAAAAGAAAATTTTTTTCGGGCCGGCCCGTTCCCAAATTTTCTCGGCCCGGCCCGCAATTTCGCCAAGATTGGTTAGGAAAATAAACGAACAAGCACCAGCAAATTCGGTTGAGGGGGTCGCGCCGAGGCTAATTTCCCACTTGGGGGACTCGCCCCATACCTCTCATTTGTATTGTGGGGGGTCGCGAAAACGTACCCCCACAGGGAGTTTGTTCATGTATGGTTAGGAATGCAATAAGTGCACATTTTTTGGTTATAAATGCAACTGGTGCACATTTTTTAGTAATACATACCATCGGTGCACGGCTTTTAGAAGGAAACGAAACTTGTGCACAGTTGTTGGAGAGCAATCATACATTGTCAAGCTCCGCCAAAAGCGGCAATAGGGGCGTCGTAATTTTGAGTTTTCAGCAAATTTATTAAAGAAGGAGGTCCGTCGGATATTTGCGAATTGTTCGATAATTGAGGGACTGTCGCAAAATGGGCCCCCACGGTGGGTTGCCCAAGTATGAGAGCAATGCAAAAAGTGTTCAGTTTTTTTTTATAATAAGTGCAACCGGTGCACGGTTTTTGATTGACAACTATTGCAAGGTTCTTAATTTTCCAGGATTACCGCTATTAAAAGGAAAACTTGTGCATCTAACGAACAAACACAGGTTCAGACAGTCTACCGTAACTAGCAAAACGTGTGCATTTAGCGTAATTCACAGAAAATCGCATTTCCAATGAATCCACTTCCGTTATTAAAAATAAATAAAAACAAAATTCCCCTCACCTTCTCGTGGCCTGTTCCCTCTCCACATTGTCAGCATTGTTAACGCCCTCGTGGGTGTTTTGTAGGGTGCCTCCTGTCTAAAAAAACCAAAAACTTTGCAAAAACACAAAAAATATACCTGGAAAAAGAGCTGAACTGCAGTTTCAATGTCCCCATCGCAGTGATTCAAGTACTGCCTGGCTTTGACCTCATCCACGGCGCAGACCTCCTAAAATAAAATAACTTAAGCTTACGTCACACTAAAAAAAACCTTAAAACTGTCCACCAAGTCCTGCCGCACGTCGACCTCTGCCATGACTCGTTCTAAACGCCTATTTTTACAAACATGAAAGAAATTCGATTTAAAAACGAGCCGGGAAACAAAAACAAAGCCAAATTAGCATAAAACGATAGGATTAATCAAAGAAAATGCATTAAAATCGATGAGTAAAAGCGAAACATCAAATGACGTCGCCTACGCAAAAGTGCGTGAACCTCAAGGAACGAGGTATTTTCAATTTCACGTGCTACAGTAATCCTGGCTTTTAAATTTTGATGCTTTTTAAAAAAAAATTGGTTTTTCATATTCTTTACAGCGAGGTTTGCCATTAATTTTACCAATAACGCGAAAATATGTGTGGTACATTAACGATACCTTGTTCAACTTGTATTTTCTCAATTTTTGGTTTTTAATCGTCTAATTTCAACACAGTATTCTCTACAATAACCCCATTTAGATGGCTCCGGAGTCGCACAAGAAGAAGAGATTGTCGAAGGACACGAATGAAACGGACACAACGTCGTGGGAGTGCACCATGTGCACCTACAGGAACAAGAACGAAGCCTTCAAGTGCGAGATGTGCGACACCCGGTTTGTGTTTTTTATTGTTTTTGTTTTTATTTTGGCTTCAAGCTTTGAGTGACCGCTTTGGGAAGGCGCAGGCCGCTTGATTGTATTTTTTCTGTGAATTGCTGCGACCTCTTCAGGCAGCATCATGCCGCTTTTGCCGCTCTGTTCATCTCAGGGCGCTTCAGGCAGCATCATGCCGCTTTTGCCGCTCTGTTCATCTCAGGGCGCTTCAGGCAGCATCAGGCCGCGTTTGCCATTCTTTTTTCATTCCTGTCTGTCTCTGGCCGCTTCATGCAGCATAAGGTCGCTTTTCCCTTTGTCTTTCCCGTTCTATTTACCGTTTACATCAGTCTCAGGCCGCTTCTGCTGCCCATGGCAGTCGTTGGCCGCTCCAGGCAGCGTCCGGCTTTTTATTGTTTCTGTCCGTGTCAGGACGCTTCAGCTAGCATCACGCCGCTTTTGCCGCTTTTTTTTCGTTCATGTCCGTCTCCGGCCGCTTTTATCCGTATTTAACCGCTTCTAACAACCGTAGGCCGCTACAACCAATCTATGGTAGCCAAGATCTCCAATTCTCAAGTACCGGGCCGGCCCGTAGTCCTCGATTACCGGCCCGGTTCTTGACTACCCCCTAACCCCTCCGGAACCCTGCCTTCTTTTTGTAGTAGAGAACGTTCTTTAAGCAAAGGCACCTCCACTCGCAAGCCGAAACTCAACGAAAACGTGGTGGAGCGGCAGAAGACCATGCACAATTTCGTCGTCCAACAGCAGGAGAAGGCCGTAAATAGGTATTTGATCCATATTTTCTCATTTTATTCTTATTTTTTGTTTCAGCTACAGCTTTAAGAAGGGCAAGGTGCAGCAGAGCACGTCTCCGACGAATTCGCGCCACTCGCCTGTCTCCTCCTGCAGCAGTTCTCAGTCACAAGCTGTTAAGCCGACGGCGAAGAAGAGGGCCATGGTCCCCATCCCAGACGTTTTCATATACAGGTTGGTGCACGGTTTTTGGCAGAAAGTGCAATTGCTGCATAGTTTTTGGTAGTAATTGCAATTGGTGCACAGTTTTTGGTAGGAATTGCAAGTGAAGCTCGGTTTTTGGTATTAAATGCAACTGGTGCACGGTTTTTGTTTGAAAATACAACTGGGGCACGGTTTTTGCTTGAAAATGCAACTGAGGCACGGATTTTGGTGGGGAATTCAACATGGAGCCTTGTTTGTAGTAGTAGATGCAACTGGGGCAGGCTTTTTGGTAGGGAATGCAATGGGGGCACGGTTTTTGGTAGGAAACGCAATTTATGCAAGGTTTTTGGTGGGAAATGCAACTTGGGCACGGTTTTTGGTAGGAGATGCAATTTATGCACGGTTTTTGGTAGGATATGCAACTGGGGCACAGTTTTTGGTAGGAAATGCAATTTGCGCACGCTTTTTAGTATAAAATGCAACTAGAGCACAGTTTTTGGTAGGAAATGCAACTGGGGCACGGTTTTTTGGTAGGGAATGTAACCGTGACACAGTTTTTAGTGTGAACAAGTTGTGCACAGTTTTTTTTTAAAGTGGACTGATCCCCCATTTTCAGGACTTCTCCCAAGAAGCTGACCGTGGTTGTGGACGGAGAACCATCGACGATCACGGAATTCCGGCGTAAACCAATCACAAACGACCGCGTGGGTCCCCGATGCAAGCCGACGCCCCCTTCCAACTGATCTCTTTCCCACATAATTGTACATATTTATATCTACTGCGCTATTTTGTACCTTGTATGTGAAAAACAATCAATTTCTGCATACATTTCGGTATTTACACCTTCGAGCACTCAAATACAATGAAAAAACGGCGCATCGGGTTGAAATTGTTGTGGCGGAGGGTCGTTAGCCACTGCCATAGTTCTCAAATAACGGGCCGGCCTGCGGGCCTCTGTTCTCGGCCCGGTTTGTAAACTTGTCAAATTAAAAATTCTTCAAATGGTTATTTTAGCTTACGTCAAATTTTTTAATTACACATTTAAACTAATTTTAAGTTAGCAAAAATAAAGTGTCCCGACCGGGATCGAACCTTGGTCGTGTGCAGGGCTGGTCGCGGCCCGGGCTGAGCCCGATGTTTGGCCACCCCTGGTCGTGTGGGTGACAGTTTGACTAGGTGGTCCGAGTGGACGGGCCGAGGATTTTTTTTTTCAAGTCGGGCCGGCCCGTGAGAACTATGGCCACTGCGATAAGGAAAATTGCAAGGTCAGGGTTGCTATCTCTCTCTATCTCTCTATCTATCTCTCTCTCTCTTTCCCACAAGAAAAATATCGAGGAACACAAAAAACCGTGTTTCTCTGTGCCTATGAGTTTTGGGGTCGGCAAAAAGTTTTGCTAGTGCAACGGGCGTTGAGTAAAATTGCAATTACAAATATTTTTCTGCTCAATGAATGCAAAACATTAGGTCCCACCGAGATTCGAACTCGGGTTGCAGGATTCAAAGTCCTGAGTCTTAACCACTAGACCATGGGACCGGTGTGATATGTGGCGGGAGCAGCGCTTTCATTCAAGGTCGGGCGGGCAGACTACTGATAGCGGCTTTGAGAATACGCTTTTTTAAAGAACAAGGCTGCAGGGAGTGAGAGAGAGCTCACGTTGACGTGGTCCGTTTCGCTACGTGAACCACGAACCACTTCGGAGCTCCACCAAGCGGGCACCACTTCTCCAACAGCTCGAGGCGATCATTGATACTTCCCAGGGTAGAACGGATCTCGTTGAACATGGCTCCGATGTCTTCTTGTTTCACATTGTTCCTCATCGAAGCTGGCGATTGGTCAGCGTCTCTGTTGGAATCGCGTGATGATGACTTTCCGAAAACCATCGCAGAGCGAGCGGCGGCCGACCGTTCTAAAGAGAAAAACGGAAGGGAATGAGGAACAGAAGGGGAGTTTTGCTACGTTTCGTTTCGTTTCGTAGCCACTCCATTATATGCTTCTTTCCTACCCTCCCGGTCACTCTTTGCAGCTGCGACCTTATAGGGCTCTCTCTCCTTTCTCTCTCTCTCTCTCTCTCTCTCTCTCTCTCTCTCTCTCTCTCTCTATCTTCTCTTCTCTTAATCGATGTCCAAGGAAGCCGCCGTCATGTCGACTCTCTCCGCTGAGACAGTTCACTTAAAATGATGACTGGATGGACCATTCACGTTAAAAAAAAATCGTCAACTTTTTGGCTTTTGGCTCATCCACAACATGTTTGCTAAGCTATAGTCTGTTTCCAAGGGACAGTGTTCGACTTTCGGGCAATCGTGAAAAATGACACGTATTTAGCCCCAAAGTATTTGAAGCGACAGAGAAAGGCCGAGACAATTAGATCAAATCGTTGCAGGACTGAAGGTACCTAGTCTGTTAAAATTTGTGAAATAAATGGTGTATAAGATTACCGTAACCCCTTTTTTTGTTTTTTGGTAGGACTAGAATTGCTGCACTATAATAACTTTATGATACAGTTGTTGCCATAAAAAAACGCCTAGACATACCATAAATCGTGAGGTTTTCACCTTGCTGGAACGGAAGTTTTCGAACCACAGATACCATGAACCCGATTTTTAGGGAATGGTCCGGCCTGGGCCTCGAAGGTTTCGAAGGCCCTGCCTATTTTGCAACTTTAAATCTAATCTTTCGATTCTCCGCTAAAGTCTCTATCGAACGATGTATCCGGTATATACAGTATACCTTGTTTTGAATGTTTTTGTCACGTTCATTGAACACCCGAGTAAGGCTCCCTCGTTGCTCTTCGCATTCAATGCAGGTTTTTATTAAGAAAATAACTATTGCACACGGTTGGTGCACGCAGCCGATGTGAACTTGAACGTCTTGGGAGATGTCTGGATATCAGAAACAGCAAACCAGTTTCCTTGTCCGTCGCAGACAAGCTCGCTTTCAGGACCGGACGCATTCTTCCCAGTAACAACCACCTAAAGCTCTTATAACTTGGAAAAACTGAAACTACCTTTTCTTCTCCTGTTTCGGAGACAACCAGGAAGTTTGGGAAGGATTCAGGACACTCTGTGTTTATAGGCCTACACGATTCATTGAAGACGAATATACTGAAAATTAAGAGTAATTAAGTTAACAATTTTACAAACGAGTGATACGAAATTTGCATGGTTATGCAAGAATCTTCAGGACAATTTGCAACTTCTTTTATATCCGCACAGCTTTTCGGGCAGTCACGACGAATACACATCAAAGTTTCTAAAGGGAATGTGGTTGTTTCTTCCTCAGGGCTAATATCCCATGTTCCGTTGCCGTTGCAGGAGACTTTAAGCTGATTAAGTTCCTGAACGTTTGAATTTGTTCCCCATTATAAGGTTATCGTTATACTTCGGCATCTACAAAATCCGGTGTTATTTCCTGGTTAACATTCATTCGAACAATCCCAACTGAATCTGACGGGCATTTGATCGAAAACTGGCATATAGGTTGTTCATTATGGATCTCCTTGAGCACTTCTGCAGCTGAGAAGGTTTTACATTCCCCGCGGAAACTTTCGCAGTTTTTGTACTGCTCCAGTTTGTACAGGGAACTGATATCGCACGAAGAGCAGCCTTAAACATATTCAGAATTATATAGCATATTTTATTTATACACGCACAAACACACACGTACACACACACTTACATACACACACGCACACGTGCACACGCGCGCACATGCACACATGCACACATGTATCTTTGCTTTTGGCTCATTATGTCTACTTAAACTCACTGGGAGAAGGGGTAGTTTGAACTGGTCGAGGTGTCTGTTTGACGGCACATCCTTCCGTCCATCCGACGACAGCAACAGCGACGAAGACGAGAGACACCTTCATTGAAACTGATTTGTTTTTTTTCACATCAGAAGATTAAGTAGTAGATAATTACAAAAGAATTAATTCAGATAAACAATACTTCGTGAGAAGATCTTTTAAAACAGAAGGAAATCGATGCAGACTGCCGATGGTGAGTCGTTCTGATCACCAAACAGCAATAATAGGAAGAGAGAGAGAGAGAGAGAGAGAAAGATCTAGTTCTTAGCGTAGACGTGAAATTACGAATTTCGTAAATTTAAACAAAAAGTGTTTCATTTCTAGGTTGCTGGCGGTGCGGAATGGTCGACCAGGAGGAGGCGGAACCGAAGACTGCGATTCAGGCCGATTCGGAGAGGTATCTCTCTCTGTCTCTCTCTCTCTTCCTCCCAATATCTCTTTCTAATTCCCTCTTTTTCAGAACCAGGGCCCCCTCTCCTCTCGACTCCTCCCTTGAGCGCCGTGCCTGCCGCATCTGTCAGTCTGAGACCGGAGACATGCTCCGCCCCTGTGGGTGCGCTGGAACGGTATGTCTCTCTCTCTGTCCCTCTCTCTCTCTCTACATCATCCTTCTTCAGATGGGTGATATCCACGCGACCTGTCTCTCCACCTGGGTCAACACTTCTCAAAAGCAAGTGTGCGAGATCTGCCACGAGGCCTACTCCAAGAGTGGTTCTCATCTGAAGCCCCTGAAGGAGTGGACCAAGCCGGATTTTGGTCTCAAAGAGGCCATCGCCGTTTTTCTGATTATTGCCCTCACTTGGTCCGTCGTGTACTTGGTGCTCATCTTCAGGGAGAGACACTTCATCGAAAGGGTCTACGACAGGGGATTGCCCTGCAGATCGGATGATCTGGGAAGGATCGGTGGGTACTCCTCTCTCTCTCTCTGTGTCTCACTTTCTCTCTGGGTGTGTATGTCTGTCTACACCTTCTCAGTTCCTGTCTCTCTAGCCCTCACTCTAACCGCTCCCATGGTCCGCCTGTCTCTTTCTCATAAATGTCTCATCTCTCTCCTCTCTGTATGTCTCTGTAGATCTCTTTCTCTCTAAATCCCTCTCTTTCAGTGGTTCTGGGAGTGATGGGAATCAGTCTGGCCTCCAGCGTGGCCACCTCCGTCGGCGACATGCGCAAGTACTACCAGAAACAGAAGGAGATCCGCTTCGTGAACAAGAGATGTACCGCGTAGACTTCATCGGGGGGCAAAGTAACAAATAAACAAGAAAGAAAGTGCAAACAAGGGGCTAAGTGAGTTTCTTGACACATCGCTGGTAGAATTCCTTGACCATGGGAAAGTGCCGGGGAGCGGGGGCCTCCTCTCTTCTCATAGCTTCGTGGATGGGTGAAGGGGAAGGGCTGAAAAGAAGGAGATTTGCCAAGTTAATATTGTATATTTACCTGGTTGGGCGGAGGGTGAATATGCCTAAGACGCTCAACTGGTAGCGGAAGAAGGCCACCGTGGAGAAGAGGATAATGGCGGAGCAAAGGGCGATGGAGGGCAGGTAAAGAAGCCAGGGCAGGGAGCCGAAAAGGCGGGAAATGAAGGTGCCGGCGGAATCACCCAACTGAAAAATGAAAAAATAGAATCTTATGCTTCTAGGGAAAGGCTTTGGGGTACTATAAAGTCTTGTTCTTTGAAATATGGAAATTAAGACCCAGGTGAGGGTATAGCTGTCGCCAAAATGAAATCATATGCTAATTGCAGAAAAATGCAAAGCATGCTCTGTCGACGAGTGATTAGACTATGACTTTCAATATCAACAGAAGATCACTGGGATTGGCATGATTTCAATTTGGCGACAGAAATATGGTTAGTGATACTTTTAAATGAGAAACTTGCGTTTGGTTGAAAATGATAACAGCAAATTCAAGGGGGACTTGCGTTGCCTCTGAGGCACTATTTGGGGGGGGAGCTTAGGCATAGAGCACCCAAACTCTCGCTGTGCAGCCATGGCGGCCGTTATGTAGAATGCAGACGCACTACAGTAGCATAACTGTTAGGTATGTACACTGTCTTCAGTGGAAGCTACAATAACGAATCGCAACGACTAAAGTAATATTCTTTCGCGTACAGAAAGTCACAGTATTCAGTAACTGAAGGTTGGAGTAGTAGCCCTTTAAACTTTTGCTGGTGCTACAGTGGCCCATTCCCAGAATGAAAGCTACAGTATAATCGGGGTTCTCACGGGCCGGGCAATTGGAAAATTTTGGTCGGCCTGCCCCTGGACGTCCCGTTTACCCTGGACCACCCAGTCAGATTACCACCCACATGACCAGGGTTCGATCCCGGTCGGTGACATTTTTGTACAACAAATATTGACTTATATGTTAGTAACAAACATTCTTAAGTTAATTAAAGCAATTATTGTACCGACTTATACAAAATTTTAAATTTTTATTTTCATAAACAGGCCGGCCGCGCGGCCAAAAAAAAAATCTCTCGGCCCGGCCCGTCATTTGAGAACCCCGTCGTGCCTAATGTATAAAACAACTGATTCAAAAAAGTCGATAACGTAGTATTTTTTTGTGCACAATTAGAACTATGTTTTGCAACCAAAAGAACTTCAAAATACTGACTTTGAAAAGTTACAATTTAAATAGATTTTCAAAAATACTCGGAGCAACAACTCCTAACTTGGGAAAACTGAGAGAAATTGTAGTTTAGCTATAACTCACAGCTCCAGCGGCGATTTTGAGAAGATCCCCTAGGAGACGAGCGACTACGGTGAAAACGTTGAGCTTCCACAGATAGCTGGCGGTGATTTGGGGCTCACAGGGAAAGAAAACGGTGAAGAGAAAGGGACATTTATCTGAAAATAGTGATTCAACTCATAAAACTCATTGTTCCTCGAATTTAGACCTTTGAATGCAAAATTCCCTTACCTCGAAAGTGGGTGGCGTTGGATTCGTGAGCGAGGTTCAATAATTGGCAGAAAACGGCACTAAAACTATTAAATTTGACAGATTTTGACAACATCCTACCTTGCGATGAGCCCCGCGATGAAGTCGGGCATATGTGTGTCTAGAAATCGGAAACGGTAACAATAACGACGAACAATAAGGAAGATGCCGGCCAGAAGGAGCAGCCAATGTACAGAAAAAAGGCAGACTTCGAGGAGAAAGAGGAGAATTGACGAGGCCATTTTCACTCCTTCCAGCGGTGGCCGCACTCGGTGTTGGCACAACGGTAGAAGATGGTCGCGGGCTCGTCGGCGGAGCGCGTCTGCAGTTCCATAAAATAGGCACGGTCCTGGCTGCACGTGGGACAACGCTCTGAAAGAAAAATTGTTGCGAAAAGCAAAAAAAAAAATCAGTTGAGAAAAGGGGCGGAGCTAATTTTGCCCTTTTCGTTTTTATGTTATAAATAAGCTATTCCATTTCACCCAAAAGACGTAATTTCAATTCAAAAACCGAAAATAATTTTCCACGAAGAGCTCCAGTGTTTTTCATGGTGCATCTCCAACAAGGGTGGCTAACAATGGGGCCAGGCCAAGAAAATTTAGAAGCAGGTCGGCCCAGGTTTAAATTTTTTTTTTTTAAATGTACCTCTTTTCAAAGTCAACATTTTAAAGTTCTTTATGTTGCAAAACAGTTCTAATTGTGCAAAACATACTGTGTTAAAGAAGATTCGAACTACCCATCATAATGTTTGTATAATTTTCATGGCCGAGTGGCTAAGAGGTAGGATTGGCAATTTGAAGTTACCCGAGCTCGATCCCCCGTCGACAAAACTTTTTGTCTTGCTCGTTTTGTGAAATTGTTATGCTACAGCGACATTTCCCATGCCTAGGTAGTGTAAAACTTTTTTCTTTGGTGCTTCTGTTTTTCAAAAATGCCCTAAAAGTAGTTTTCCAATTGATGGTGCCTGGGCTAGTACTACCAACTTTTCCCCCCAAAATTTTAGACATTTTGACCCAGGGCCGAGAAAATTTGGCGATGGGAGTGTCTGATGCTTTAGAAGACACGGAAACTTTTTGCGTCTTCCAGGAAAATTGTCTCGGGAAATTCTTTTTTTCTTTAAAACCTTTTTTTTAGTGTTGCACAGCCATTTTCATTTAAAACTGATAGAAATAGAGCCGGGAAAAAATCGCGCTTCTTTGCAGTCGGTCTCGTAGCGAAGGCGTTGGGTGCAAATAGGCCAAAACTCAAATTTTGACGATAATGAAATAAAATCAGTTGGTTGCTTATCGCGCCGCGGCGCGTAACTTGCCCCAGAATCATGAGAATAGCAAGGAATTCAACAAAAAAAAAATAAATACATTAAAACCAAAAAATGGCATTACTATTGGCGAGACCAATAGTGCGCTTTAATGCCACGTCGCTCAGCGAACAACAGTGAGAAATCAGGGTTCCAGTTCCGGTAAACAACGCTGTCAGTGTTTTTCCACAAAAAATCGTCTCAAAAGGGTTTTTAGTGAAAAAAAATTGAAAAGTAGTTGCAATGTGTATCGGAAAGGATAAAACAAACCGTCGGTGATCTGTGCACTGGCCCAGGCACTCGGTCCTCCCAGCACTTCGTCCAGATCCTTCAACTTGGGGTAGATCCTACTAGAGATCTGAAAAAAAAATTATGCTTTTATTGAATGTTTTGTTTGTGAACAAAGCATTATTCGACCTTTTGACAACGAAAATGCGCCAAACTGGTTGACTAATCGATTTCTGACCAAAACACGCTGTTTCGGCCTACAACTGTGCTATGCAATTAAGCAATAAGAGATAAACTACTGACCTTTTTGGTAATTGGGCAGACGAAGGGACAAGAAGGGCAGGCGAAGCGATTGCACTCGGGGCCTTCGGCGATCTGGAGCGTGGCTCCGCACTCTGGACAGAATGTGAGCATCGAAGGGCCTGGAAAATGTATAAATTTAATTATTTAACAATTTTAAAGCAAAATAAATAAAATTTTATGCGAAGGCCGTAAAAACTTAAAAATTTTGAAGTTTAAAATTAAAAATTGTAAAATTCAAGTAGTGAAAATTGAATTAGTCTCGTATGGAAAATCATATCCCTCCTACAAAAGCATGCGTAAAACAATAAGTCCTGCAACGACTTTATAAAACAAACGTGCACCCTTCGGCAATTCAGACACTTCTTCGTGCAACTGATTTTTATTTTCAAAAAGTTTCTTCTTCGTCTATTTTTTCCATGCTTCTTCAGTTTTTGGTGTTTACCATGTTTTTAAAAACTTTTCAAATTATAAAACTAGTTTCAGATATGAAGACCAAAGTAAAAAAGACGAAGGTGGCGCCGGTGGTGGCTGAAGAACCCGCCAAGCTCAAGAAGGTCAAGAAAACGAAGCAGGAACCGGCTGTGGAGCCCGTGAAGCAGACGAAAAAGGCAGTGGAGCCGAAGGAGGTTCCGGCAGTAAAGAAGGCGAAGCAGAACAAGGTCAAATTCGCAGAGGTTCCCAAAGAAGAGGCGAAAGTCACGGAAAAGAAGGTAGTTTGTTTAATGTTATCCATTTATGTTTGTTTTTAAGCCAGAAACTGAGATCTCAACAGAAGGCGATGAGACTGCGAAAGGAAAGAAGAGGCGACGCAACAGGAATGACAAAAACGCCAAGAGCGAGTATGTTTTGAAGGTCTTTTTTATGTTTTGTCCTTTAATTTATATCAAAATATGGATTTCTTTTCAGAAAACGCCTGAAATTGATGGAGGGAGTGCTGGGCCCCGCCGTGGAGACTGTGGATTTCGAGCCGGATCACAAGAAATTCACCGAATTCGAACTAGACGACCGAATTTTAAAGGTTTGTTGTGGGCTGCAGTAACCCTGGATTACGGTACTTTAGGTTGTGGGAGAGATGGGCTGGAAGTGCCCCACTCAGGTGCAGGAATCCGTCATCGCTCTCGCTCTGGAAGGGAAGAACATCATGGCCAGGGCTAGGACTGGCAGTGGAAAAACGGCCGCCTTCCTCCTCCCCGTGCTTCAGAAGCTCATCCAACACCTCAATGTAAGGGAGATTTATTGAAAATCGCAAAATTTAAAAGATCAGATGGATTTGTGGTGACACTTTAGGCGCTTAGAAGCTGTCCAAGCCGCATAAGGTTTCCTTTAAGCTGTTCGAGCGATCTTAGGTTCCTTGAAGCGATTCGAGCGGCCTTAGGTTTCCGTTAAGCGGTCCGAGCGGCCTTAGGTTCTTTGAAGCGGTTCGAGCGGTCTTAGGTTCCTTGAAGCTGTTCGAGCTGCCTGAGTTTCCCTGAGACGGTTGGAGCGGCCTTAGGTTGCTTGAAGCGGTTTGAGCGGCCTTAGTCAGCGGCTCGAGCGGCCTTAGGTTATTCGAGCGGTCTTATGTTCCTTGAGTCGGTTCGCGCGACCGTAGGTTCTTTGAAGCGACGTGCTCAACTTTCTGACTTGGCTTCCCTTAAAATTAGTGTTGATCTTACCAAAAAGCAACACTTAAATTTAATATTAAAAAAAACATAATTATTACTTTTTAGGCCTCTTCAGACGCTCAGGGCCCGTTCGCCTTGGTCATCGCGCCCACGAAGGAGCTGGCTACCCAGGTTTTACCCATTTTTTCATTTTGAACTCCATTTTTTCCAGATTTTCAAACTGCTCGTGAAGCTTTTGGCTCCCCTGCCCTTCCTCCAGGCCCTCAATCTCTCCGAATTGGCCGACGACGAGAGCTCCGTCTGGGAAAATGTGGGATTTTTCGTTTGTTTTTGTTGTATTTGGGCTTTTAGGACCGCCCGTCGATTGTGGTCTCCACCCCGGGAAAGATAATCAAGATGCTGAATCTTCGCTCGGATTTCTGCAAATCCATCCGTCATCTGGTGCTCGACGAGGCTGATCTTCTTCTTTCTTATGGCTACGACAGCGAAATGACGTAAGTGTTGGCTTTTCTTTCAGGCTGGATGCGCAGGGCGCTTCTAGTAGCCATAGGACGCTTTTTCTACTGTGGTCCGCTTCTAGTAGCGAAGGTCGTCTGGATCGGACACTTGGAGCGCTTTTGGAAACCTAAGACTGCTTGAACCCGCTTCTGGGAACCTACGGCCGCTCTGACCGCTTGTGGGACGTATTGCCACTTGGACTGCTTCTGGGAACCTAAGGCTGCCTGGACCGCTAGAGTTAAGGCCCCGCTTTTGAGAGTTTAAGGCGGCTTGGACCCGTTTTTGAGAGCCAGCTAGGACCGCTTCTGGGGGCCTACTTGTAAAGATCCTACTACTTTTTTTTTTAGACTTTCCTGGTAACATTATGCCGCATGGAAAGCTTCTGGAAATTTTGGGGCGCTTCCGGAAACCATAGGCCGCTTGGAAAGTCTCTTCCAATTTTCTGGGCCCCTTATGGAAAAAATAGGCCGCTTCGACAGTTTCTGGTAATATTGGACCGCTTCTGGTAACATTGGGCTGCTTGGAAAGCTTCTGGCACTTTTTCACTTTTTGAGACCGCTTCCGGTAACGTTTGGCCGCATGGAAAGGACCGCTTCTGGTAACATTAGGCCGCAAGGACAACTTCCGCACCTACCTGGGAAACCCATTGCGGGGGTCATTTTTGCGACGAGCGTTCATCTTTTACAAAATTTGCGGAAAACTTATAATTGTGATGGCCCTCTCTGGTAGATCCTTCATGGTGCTGCTTCTGGCAATCGCAGGCCGCTTTCACACTCTTACCAATGCGCCAACGTTGATATCTCCATTCCAGCTCTCTGAAGGAGCACCTGCCCGGCGACTATCAGTGCATCTTCACTTCCGCCACTTTATCGGACGACATGACGTTCCTGAAGAAGATCTTCATGACGGGACCCGTTGTCACCATTAAGCTGAAGGTAGGTCCAATTTTTTTTAATATTGGCCAAATAATTCTTTTTTTTTGGGCCAGCCCGCAACCAATTTAACTACAAACTACGTGGATTTAGGAAGGAGATCTCCCCGCAGCCGACCAGCTCTCTCAGTACCACGTCCTCTGTGAGAACGACGAGCAGCGCTTCACGATCATGGTATCCATGGTGAAGCTGAAGCTCATCGTGGGCAAGACCATCGTCTTCGTCAACAGTACCGACAGGTCCTACAAGTGGGTTTTTCTCGAATCAATAGGTTACGGCAACCCATTTTTAGGCTGTCGTTGGTTCTTCGCACGTTCGGAGTGAAATCTTGTATCTTGAACTCGGAAATGCCCGCGAACAATCGCTGCCACGTGATCAACCAGTTCAACGACGGACTCTTCAACATCATTATTGCTTCGGATGCTCAAGACCTACTGGCGCCGACTGGAGAGGAGCCGAAAGCGAAGGTTAGGAGGCAATGACACTTTTGAGTGAGCAGGCCACAGTGTTCTTTTTTTTGTGAGGGCCACAGCTAAGCAGGGATTTAAAAAAAGGACATTTCTAGTTATTCACAAGCTAATTTAGCTGCTCAGCTAAGCAAATTGTCATAATAGTTGTTAGCCACAGCGCATGATTTTCGTTATTTGGCCACAGTGCATATTGTTGCTTCTTGCTAGGGCCCAGCGCGCGTGATTTTTGTCCTATATACAGTGCGGTCAAAAAGTATACGTCCACCTCAGCCATTTTCTTATTCAAATGCATTTGTTTTTCATTCACTTCTTTTTGAATGAGGATATTTCTACCAGTGTTTACAATCAGATTTCGGGGTCAATTTGCAAAAGTTTGGCTATTATCTGAAGATGATAAGTTGCTATTTGAAAATTTATTTAAGAATCGCACAAACCCATACACCGTAAAAATACATAAACACTGTGGTTGTTTTGCGCCACAATGTGGTACAAACGGCTCCGAAAACATGTTGAAATCAATGAAAAACTATCCTGAGATACGCGGACATCTCTGTTAACCAAAGACGGTGCAGAAGTGATTCTCAACATTCGAAATTTTAAGTTACAAACACTGAGCTTAAATGCAATTTGAGCTAAACCGTGACATACCTTATTCCACAATTCCTGTCTAAATTCATCAAACAATATTCGATTTGCCCAGAAAAACTTAAACGACTCAATCGTCGTTGTTTTTTTTTTTGACAGAAAACAGTTGATTTATTCAAGTGGACGTATACTTTTTGAACACCTCTTTTTTGGACTTTTAGCATAACTTTAGAATATGCAAATTTAAAAATCTGACACGCGGCGCCCATTTTTCCATGCGGATTTTTCACCATTTTTCATGCTGAATCCGCCTGACTGTGTCACAGGTCGTCATTGCTGACCGTTGTGGAAGAAAAAAAATCACAAAAAATGGGGTGGACGTATACTTTTTGACCGCACTGTATATAAATTAACCCACTCCTTCCAGAAATCCAAGGCTCCCCGTGACAAGGAGGCCGGCGTGGCTCGTGGAATCGACTTCCACCACGTTTCGAACGTGATCAACTTCGATTTTCCCATCTCCACCGACATATACATTCACAGAGTCGGAAGGTTGGTTTGAAGTCTTGATTGTAGTGGTGCTGTCACTAAAATTCCCCTTTTTATGATGCTTGAATGCCAAAAATGCCTCATTTTTAGGACCGCCCGTGGCTGGAACAAGGGAACCGCCCTCTCCTTCTGCGACCCGGAGGAACGCCCTCTTTTGGATGTGGTCCAGGCGGAAATCAATAAACAGAGTGGGTTTAAGGCGTTAAATTTTGGGTTTTTGGTTAAAACCGGTTTTTTGCGCATTTAAACAATATTTTTAGTGGGACGCGACGTTTTGATGCCCTACGAGATCAGGATCAAGGAGCTGGATTCATTTATTCTCCGTACCAGGGTAAATCACCCTTTTTAAGCTGTTAACGTTGGTTTTTTTTCTAGGAAGCTTTGAACAAGTGCAAGAAGAACACCATCAAGTTCGCCAGAATGAGGGATATCAAACTGGAGGTGAGTCCTTTTTGCGATTTTTTGTTTGTTAAAGTTTCCGAAAATGATACTAGTGTTTTCGTTTTA
Source organism: Oscheius myriophilus (assembly GCA_964057215.1). NCBI lineage: Eukaryota > Metazoa > Nematoda > Chromadorea > Rhabditida > Rhabditidae > Oscheius > Oscheius myriophilus. The sequence continues at coordinate 28,760,438 of OZ059906.1, read as the reverse complement.
GCTGCTGAGATCGCAGAAACTCGAAGGCTACTTCACCAGCAACCCCAGGGAGAAGGAACTGCTGGCTAGGAACGAGCAGCCCATCTCTTTGAAGCTCCACTCGACCGGTATCGCCGATGTGCCCGAGTACATGGGTAAGTAGGGGATCTCAGCGGGCCGGCCCGCATATAAGAAACAAAATGGTTAATTTTGTATAAATGGGCACATTACCGTAATTCGTACCAGCCGGGTGTCAGTAGTGGCCAAAATATCGCAACGTGTTTCATAATACGAGTTTTAAAAGGAAACTGTTTGGGATGCATTGCCGATCTTGTGCGGATCCACATCCGATTTGAAATTCCAATGGTTTCATCGGGTCAAAAACGGAAAACAACTGCCCAATCATTTCCGAACCGAAAAATTTCCGGCTTTTCGAGCCAAAAATCGAATTTCCAAAACCGCCTTCACACAGCGGGGAAGTCCCGCCCACCTATGCTTAAAAGTAAACTGGTTTGGATCCTACAAAAAAAAAATTGTATGTTTGGCGGAGAATGTCGGAGCGGCCTTAGGCTCTTTGAAGCGGTTCAAAAGGCCCTGGGTTCCTTGAACCGGGCTTCTCAAATGACGGGTCGGGCCGAGGAATTTTTTGGGACGGCCCGGCCCGGTCGGCCCGGTTATGAAAAATTAAATTTTAAATTTTGTGTAAATCGGTGCAATAATTTTTTTAAACTGTTTTAAATTACTTAATAATGTTTGTTACTAACATATACGTCAATATTAGTCCCGGGTCGACCTAAATTGTCCAACTGGCCCGGCCCGGCCTGTGAGAACCCCGCTTGAAGCGGTCTTGGGTTTTGAAGGCGAAATGATTTTCGAGTTATAGTCGTTAGTATATCTTTAAGGAATGTGGAGCTGAAAATACTTTTTTTTTTCAGTGCCTAAGGCCCTCCGTGGAATGGACTTCTCGACGCCGGCGAATAAGAACAAGCGCCACCGGAAGAAGAAGCACCTGTCGGCGAATCAGAAGAAGTTCCAGAAGAAGAAGAACGACCCGCTGCAGTCGTTCAAGGCGTGATCCTCCGCTCCGTTGTTGATTTGCTCTTTTGTTTGCGATTGTTGTTGACACGTTGTTGATCGTTATAAATCACTTGTTTTGTGGAGTTTTTCTCTTTTTTTGTGATTGGTAGCGTCCGGAGTTATTTTTTGTCAGCTTTAAATTGCTGAAATTTGTGGCGTGTTTAAGACAGAATGGCCAAGGAATCGGCCAAACGCTACGAGAAGATCAAACATTTGGGTGAGGGACAGGTAAAGCGATTGAGTTTGGCACGGAAATGTGGGCGTGGTTTAGTTTGCCAATGTGTACAAGGCCAAGGATGCGGAGACCGGCGATTTTGTCGCCATCAAAAAGGTGAGGATTTGAAATTACTTTTTCGTCAAGTTTATCGGCCGCAGCGGTTCAAATTGGAATTGTCTGTCAAGTTTTTATGAGCAAATGGCTTTTCCTCCATACCGTGTGGCAGATGGCCAAGGGTGGCTGAAACTGTGGATGGGCCGCGGATTCTTGGGAGGGGGGCCGGCCCCGGTATTTTCAAAAATCTTTTTAAATTTAACTCTTTTCAAAGTATTCATTTTTAAGTTCTGTTTGTTGCAAAACATACCGTGTGAAGGAGGATTCGAACTACCCTATATAATTTTTTTTTTACATTTTTCATGGCCGAGTGGCTAAGTGGTCGGACTGGCAATCCGAAGTTGCCCCAGTTCGATCCCCCGTCGACAAAACTTTTTTGCCATAGTTGTTTTATAAATTAGGCACAATAGAAACGGAATTCGTGCACATAATTCGTGAATAACTTTTTTTTTCAACTTTTGGAATTTTTGACCGCGGGCCGGGCCGAGATTTTTTGGAGACCGGCCCCGGCCGGCCCTCAGGCTGAGGAGAGGGCCTCAGCCACCCTTGCAGATGGCTCGTCGACCATTGGAAACCTGCTAAACATCGGTTCTCAACTGGCGGGCCGATGGATTTTTTTGTCTAAATCGATACAATAATTGTTTAAACTGCTTGAAATAACTTAATATTGTTTTTACTAACATATAAGTATTATTAGTTGTACAAAAAATATGTTCACCGATCGGGATCGAACCCTGGTCGTGTGGGTAGCAATCTGACTGGGTGATCCGAGGTAAACAGGCCGGGCCGACCAAAATTTTCAAAATGACCCGACCCGTGAGAACCCCGGTATGAACGTTGCTGGTTTGAAAATAATTATTTTCTGGGGTTGCCCGAGGTCCATCCGCTTTACGGATTAGCACATAGGCGCCGCCCGTAACGCAGGTGCAACCCGGGAAACAACACAAAGAGAAAATTTTCACACCAAATTTGTAAATCCTGAAGCACTTTTATAACATTCTTTGGGTAGCTAATGGGGTCGCGCTTTAAGAGGGGCGGGGCTTCTCACGGGCCGGGCCATTTGGAGAATTTTGGTGGGCCCGGCCCGATTACCCTGGACCACCTAGTCAGACTGCCACCCACTCGTCCAGGGTTCAATCACGGTAGGTGAAATTTTTTTGTACTAATATTGATTGACTTGCGGGTTAGTAACAAACAGTATTTAGTTATTCACAACAGTTTAAAAAGTAATTGTGGCCATCTATACAAAATTTTGATTTTTATTAGTGGGCCACCCAAACTAAAAAAAATCTGTCGGCCCGGCCCGTCATTTTTGAGAACCCCGGTACCTTGTTCATGTTTGGTCATGATTGATCACCAGCTCATCAAACTACCAAAAACCCACACTTTACAATATTAATTTTCAGATTAAACTGGGATCACGGGCTGAGGCGAGGGACGGAGTGAATCGGACTGCTCTCCGCGAAATCAAACTGCTACAGGAAATCCACCACGACAACATCATTGGGGTGGGATTTTGTTGTCTTTTTTCATAAAGATACTTTTAGCTCCGCGATGTGATTGGAAACCGCACGACGATTCAGCTGGTGTTCGACTTTATGGAGACCGATTTGGAGGTTCTTGTGCCCATTTGTCTACTTTTAATTATTATATTTAGCACGTTATAAAGGACCGAAGCTTGATTTTGAACCCGTCGCAGGTGAAAAACATGGCGCTGCAGACGTTCCTCGGCCTGGAATTCCTCCACGCGCACTGGATTTTACACAGGGTTTGCGATTTTCTCTTTTTTTGGCTACCTGCCAGGTTTATATCGGAAATTGTAAAATAGTAGGCATTTTGAAGAGAGTCTAGACACACAGGCGGCGAGAGAATATTGATTTGTGGAGAGTCCAGACATCATTACGAGAGAGTGTTGCTGGCTGGAGAGTCCAGGCACCCTGAAGACCAGGGAGTGTTCATTATTGGAGAGTTCCGACACGCTCCCAACGATAGATTGTTGCTTGTTGGAGAGTCCAGACACCCTGATTGCGAAATAGCATTGCTTTGTGGAGAGACCAGACACCTTGACGACGGGAGAGTGTTTGTGGGTGGAGAGCACAGACAGCCGGCGAGAGAGTGTATAAATCCAAGAGATGCAGGCAGAAGGCGTGTTTTGCTCTCTGTGCCTTATGGTTGTTTCTATTTTTCTGCGCTTAAAAACCGTGCCTCAAATAGCATTTTCGAAGAGCGGCAATCGGAATTTTATCAAATCAGTGCGGATTTCGGCATTTTCTGCCAAAAGTCCTGCGGCAAATTGCAGTTTCTACCATAACCGGTGCTGCAATCGGCATATTTGCTTTGAAAAAAAGAGTGTCTTTTTGAAAACTTATGGTCCAAAATAAGATTTTTCAGGATTTGAAGCCGAACAACTTGTTGATGAACAGCGCCGGCAGGATCAAACTGGCCGATTTCGGTCTTGCGCGGTTCTTCGGCTCCCCAAACAGGAACTACACCCATCAGGTAGTTGGCGTGTATCTTACTGTTCTTCTCTGTTTCCAACTCAGTCTCTCTTACTCTGCGTCTCTAACTGTCTCTTTCTAACTCTGCGTCTCCACCTGTCTCTCTCGGATTCTGTGACTCTAACCTCTTACTCTGCGTCTCTAACTGTCTCTTTCTAACTCTGCGTCTCCACCTGTCTCTCTCGGATTCTGTGACTCTAACCATAGTTCTCGGCTGAAGCGGGCCGGGCCGAGAAAAGTGTCAGCCCGGCTCGTTTCGGCCCGGTTAATAAACTTGTCAAATTAAATTTTCTTTAAATCTTTATTTCAGCTTACATAAATGTTCTTAGCTCATACAAACTCTTTCATAATACTTCTAGTGTATATCTGAATTAATTCGAAATTAGCACAATTTAAGTGCCCCGGCCGGAATCGAACATTGGTCGCGGGGTGACATTTTGACTAGGTCGAAGTTCTCAACGGGCCGGCCCGGGAAAACAGGTTTTTCGGGTCTAACTTCGTTCAAGTTCAACTTTTTTTGGTTCTGAAAAAAGTACATGAAGGATACGCCAATTGCGCATTGTTTGATGTTTTCAAACCTGAAAATACTTAAAAATTGTTGTCAGGAGAGCCCGCGGCCCGTACGGGCCACGGTCTCTCCTGTTTGTTTGAAAACAGTTTTTTAACATCTGAAAACATCAAACAACGCGCAATTGGTTCATCTTCCATATTCTTTTTTTTCAGAACCAAAAAAGTTGAGTTTGAACAATGTTAGACCCGAAAAACCTGTTTTGCCGGGCCGGCCCGTTGAGAAACCCGGACTGGGTGGTCCGAGTAGACGGGCCGAGGGCTTTTATCCATTCGGCCCGTGAGAACTATGCCTCTAACGCTCTCTCTCTCTCTCTCTCACTCACTCTCTCTTTCCTCTCTTTCTCTCTCTAATTATAATATTCCAGGTTGTCACTAGATGGTACCGAGCGCCGGAACTGATATACGGAGCGCGATCTTACGGCGTCGGCGTTGACACCTGGGCCATGGGATGTATAATAGCCGAACTCCTCCTCAGGGTGGGTCTCTCTCTCTCTCTCTCTCTCTCTCTCTCTCTCTCTCTCTCTCTCTCTAAATCCCTCTCTTTCCAGAACCCCATCTTCCCCGGCGAGTCGGACCTGGATCAACTGGTGAAGATCTACCATGTCATGGGCACTCCGACCGAGGAGAACTGGCCGAACATGATGAAACTGCCGGACTATGTTGTGCTCAAGTATGTCTTCTGAAGTGTCTTCTGAAGCTTCCTCTATACTTCGGCTTCTGATGACCTCTTCTTTTCCAGGGAACAGCCTGGAATCGACCTCCACCACGTGTTCACAGCTGCTGGCGAGGACCTGATCGGGCTGTTGAAGGGACTGTTCACCTTCGATCCTTTGGAGAGACTCACATCAACAGATGCACTCAAATCCACCTATTTCACGTAAGTGTGGAACATTTTTACAATTATCCCGGCTGGCTCAGGGTTTTTTTTTCTTTACCTCTGCTGCCGTTTGCCGCATGGTTTTAGGACATTGCGGGGTTCTCACGGGCCGGGCCGTTTTCAAAATTTTTCGATCCTGGTCGGTAACATTCTTTTTTGTACAACTAATATTGACTCATTTGAGAACCCCGGGACATTGGTGCAGTTTGTCGCAGGTTCTGGGGGGGGGGGGCATAGTTCTCACGGACGGGGCTGACTCGAAAAATAAATCCACGATGTATGTCTTAAAAATTGTGTATTTCTTAAAAACTGGAAATTACATCTATTCAACGAAGTTCTGCTGAGGTTTTGCTCTGCAGTCACCATATGCCTTTCCACATGTAAATGTTTCTTTCCAATATTGAATTTCCATGGTTTTTGCCGTAGATTTACTAATCTTCTATTTTGCAGTAGCGATCCTCCGTGCTGTCCCGACGAGGAGCTGCCTCTCCCGGATCGGCCGAACGCCTGGCGCGAGAGTAAACGTCGCCACCAGGGCGACGATATGAACGAACCGGCCAGGAAACGTCTCATCTTCGACTGATCCCTCATTTCCTCCTCCCTCATTCCCCCAATTGTCCCGAGTTTCTGCGATCTTGACGGGTGTTGTAAAAGAGTCCGACACACATTTGTTTTAATGTTTGTACTTTTTACGATGCGATGAATCATTGTCTCTTACTGGCTTCTCACTCTTCCTTTCTCTATCTCCCTCCCTCTCTCACTCCCTCGCTCTCGCTCTCTCTCTCTCTCTCTCTCTCTCTCTCTCTCATTCCCTCTCTATCAATAAAGGGGCTATAAGAGAGCGGAGCCGCCCCTTCGCCGCTCCATGCGTTTCTGTTTTTTCGGCCCGTGTGTCTGTTGTAAAGATGCTGCCGACGGCTATTCGTGCCGCAGCCGGGTCCTCGCGCCCTCGCATTTTTACGCTCGAGATTTTTAAACCAAACGCCTGCAATCTTCATTTTACAGCTTTTTTATTGGAAATTTGTGAAATTTTGAAGGAAAGTGTCTCTTCAAAAGGAAAGATACAGTAGTCACATCAGATGACTCATGGTTTGGCTCTGGGTAAAATCTCATAACAACAAGGATATTTCGCAAGAGAATCGATTTTTTCGTATGGCCTCATCTCTCTTTATCTCTGTATAGCTGTCGTCAAATTGGAATCCTGCCAAAAACACCCTTATTACAGCTTTCGTGCGATACACAGGCGAAAACAGCGTGTAAAAAGCAGAGACGCAGAGCATAAGCGGTTTTTTTCTCGGCGATTTCCGTTTGGCGACGGCTATATCTCTCTTTCTCTCTTCCTAGCTCTCTCTCTCTCTGTCTGTTTCTCACTTTCTCTTTCACAATCACTTTATCTCTTTCTCTTCCCTCTCTCATATTCTTTTTCAAACAGTCTCTTTTTCTCTCTTTCTGCAAATTCTTAGTTTTTTTGTCATCTTCATTTTCCCCACCTGTCTTTCTGACGTTCTTTTTTTTTACATACTGTTTTCTTTTCTCCCTTATGTTTTTTAAAAGTTGTCCTACCTCCTATTCCCACCTCCTCACAGCTTGTTAAATTTCCTTGTTTCTGTCTTTCTGTAGTTGTCTATAGTCGTCGCCAATGCTACTTCGCTCAATTTCGCTCTTAGCTCTGTGCAGATGACACCAGACGCCATTTTGCGTACAAAAATTCTGTGTTTTAGGATACGTACGCAATACTGCGTCAAGGTTACATTTGCGAATCGGCGAAGAAGTAAAATTGGCAAAGACTATATTTATCCTGGTATTTCAACTCTCCACTCTCACATTTCCGAACCGCAGGGGAAACGCTAACGAAGCCGTCACAGGGGAGCTCTATTGATTCACTGATCTGTTGAAAACTTAGCATAGCAAATGTTTAAAAAAACTTAAACATTACTGACATTATTTGTTTGAACAGGCATACACCATTCGAAATAATAAGTTGTCTTACAAAATGCTATTGTTGAAGATCAGAAATTCACAAACACTGAAACGAAAAAAAACATACTAGCAGAAAACCCACATTTTTTGCCGTTTTAAAGCTTGTTGCCTACGAAGTTTTTCTAAATTTCAACAAAACTTTAAGGCTTTCGATTGTTGTGTCTATCGTGGCTATCTTCGCTCTCTCTCTCTCTCTCTCTCTCTCTCTCTCTCTCTCTCTCTCTCTCCCTCTCTCTCTCTCCCTCTCTCTCTCCCTCTATCTCTATCTCTATCTCTATCTCTATCTCTATCTCTATCTCTATCTCTATCTCTATCTCTATCTCTATCTCTATCTCTATCTCTATCTCTATCTCTATCTCTATCTCTATCTCTATCTCTATCTTTCTCCCTCCCTCTCTCTCCCCTCTCTCTCCCTCTCTATCTCTCTCTCTCTCTCTACCTAGTCTTTTTCTTCAGTCGCTTGATGGACCTCCTGACCTCCCCCAGCTTCCACCACATTTCTCCTCTCACGAGGTCCCGCAGCGATGTGCGTTCTTCCGTTATGCAGAGGTACGTACCCCCAATCGAAACGGACACTTTATGCATCATTTAAAGGTCTAACTCCTTCTCCGGAGTGGGAACCCAAAGGAGCTCGAGCTTCACCCGTCCCTCCTACGGCTACGGTGGCGGCTACATGGCCCGTTCGCTCTCCAAGTGTGGTACGCCATTCCTGGTTCTCGTTCCAGCCACCCTCGCCCTTGTGGCCGTAGCCTTCCTTTTTATACTTTTATGAGCTTCAATACGTCGTCTCACCCTAAAAGTGGTTTTATTTCGCTAAACCCCTAAAAATTGGCGAAATACCCATGCGCGCCAAGAAAAATCAATACTGAACTTTTATGAGATGGCTTCCGAATCGATAATATAATTTTTTCTCAATGTTGGCTTAACGTAGCTTTTTGAAATTGTGCCCAATACGTGTCGCTTATTGTACAAATAGTAAAGTTTTCTATCGATTTTTGGTGAGATCGATCGATTTTGAGAGGGCGACTTTTTGTGTTGTAAACTACAGTAACCTTTAGCCGTGAGAGCGAAAACATCACCTATTGATTAACTTTAAAGTCTGCTCTAAGCGTAATTTATCTACTAATCGATAAAAAATTCTATTTAATCGATAAGCAAAGAAAAGTATGGCAGGTTTGTAGTTTGTCTGCTCTAATCGTATTATCGATTAAAAAAACAATTCAATCGATAAATGTATTAACCAAAAGTTGTAAAAAAAAACTTTTTTCTTCTTTAAAAAATGAATATTTAGGTTCTTCCCTCTTCGGCCGTTCTTTGACCGCTACGGCCTTGACAAAAACCGCTCCTCTCCACAACGTCGGTGTCCAGCGCAGCACCCCCCACTTCACTGACAGGTAATCAATAAAATTATATTGATTTTTTAGTATGTTCTGACAAAGAAGAAGCACCTCAAAAACTGTATTTTTTCTAATAACATTTTCTTTGAATAGCTGCCGTTTCTATGATTCATAAATTCCCCCCCCCCCCCCCCCCCTGTTTTTGGCCTGCAACCGGTGCACGGTTATACGACCGAGCAAAAAAAAGGTGCCCCTCGTTTCAATTGGACACACTTACCAAAATAGGTTCCCTCGTTAATGGACAACTTTTCCGTATCAGAAGAATGAGATCCACAGAGTTATTACATAAACGGTAAAAATACTTTTACGCGGTCTTTCCTCTTAAAAGGATTTCGGCTACCACAACGAAAGATAATACAACTAACCAACTGATAACAAACTGTGGGTTAAGAGACAGTACGCGCAATTTGGAGGGCTTAGAGTTTATAGCATAAACGCATCTGCTTACTGCTTTCTTTTTTGAAGCTGTTAGAAAGCCGAATTATTCCTGGGACAGAAACATAGGCCGGAGAATTGATCGATTTAAAAAAAATCGTTCTTTTAGGTACCCCTACGTGCGCTACAGCTACGGAAACACCGACACCGCCCTGGGAGTAAAAACTCAGTCTGAATCGGTTGGTTTCCATTGAAAATTACTAGAACGATTTTTGGAATTTGTGAAAAATCGATTAAAATTTCCAGGTCTACTCCCAGCAGAGCGGACTTCGCGATTTGGGAACGAAACGCTGGTTGGAGGGAAAACTGAACACTTACAACACTGGACTCTTCGCCCGCTCTGAATCGAAGACCCGCGTTGAACGCCCTCAGGCACCGAAGAGGGATTACATCAGGTACGAGGAAGGGAACAGGGAGGGAGTTCAAACAATTTAGGTACATGCCCGTTGATGGAGCTGTTGATATGTACAAGAAGAGGTGCATGACCGTTGGAACGCTTTCGAAGGTCAGGGGAAAAGTAGACAATGAGAGTGAGAGTGACAGTGACAGTGAGAGTGAGAGTGAGAGTGAGAGTGAGAGTGAGAGTGAGAGTGAGAGTGAGAGTGAGCGTGAGAGTGAAAGTGAGAGTGAGAGTGAGAGTGAGAGTGAGAGTGAGAGTGAGAGTGAGAGTGAGAGTGAGAGTGAGAGTGAGAGTGAGAGTGAGAGTGAGAGTGAGAGTGAGAGCGAGCGTGAGCGTGAGAGTGAAAGTGAGAGTGAGAGTGAGAGTGAGAGTGAGAGTGAGAGTGAGAGTGAGAGTGAGAGTGAGAGTGAGAGTGAGAGTGAGAGAAAGTGTATATATGTATAAACTCTTTTAGTACTGGCTTTCCCCCGCAACCTGGGCCTCTCGCCGAGAAAAGGAACTCAACCTCTCTTCCTCTCTCAGCCGTGGAAACTACTCCTACTCCAACCGATTTGACAGGTTTTTTCTCATTTTTAGACCTTTAACTTTAATTTAGTTCCAGGTTCAGCAGCCGTCTCTACTAAATGTTCCAAAAAGGCCCTCAAGTCGACTTCTCCGCCGCGAAAACCCACGACCCTCTCTTTCGTCTCCGTGTCTCCGGTGCCTCCAAGTCGCCCTGGATCGATGCTTTCTTTGTTGTAAATTGTTTTCCTGTAATGAAAATGCTTTCATTCTTCTCTCGAGACTTTAAGAACGGCAGAAACGCATGTGAAGCCATATTGCTTCGCACGCCTGTGGCCTAATGGAGAAGATATTGGTCTCCTAAACCGAAGATGCAGGTTCGAGTCCTGCCTCGGTCATTATTTTTGTGTTTGATGTAATGAATCTTCGCTTTCATTTCTGTTATTCAATTTGTGTACCCAAGTTCCGCCAGCCCCTTCAAACACAAATCAACAATAGCCTTCTTACCAGCACGACTGAGGAATTCTACCAGCGACGTGGCAAGAAACTTAACCCCCTGTTTGCACTTTCTTTCTTGTTTATTTGTTACTTTGCCCCCGATGAAGTCTACGCGGTACATCTCTTGTTCACGAAGCGGATCTCCTTCTGTCTCTGGTAGTACTTGCGCATGTCGCCGACGGAGGTGGCCACGCTGGAGGCCAGACTGATTCCCATCACTCCCAGAACCACTGCAAGAGAGCGGTTTAGAGAGAGAGAGGAGTACCCACCGATCCTTCCCAGATCATCCGATCTGCAGGGCAGTCCCCTGTCGTAGACCCTTTCGATGAAGTGCCTCTCCCTGAAGATGAGCACCAAGTATACGACGGACCAAGTGAGGGCAATAATCAGAAAAACGACGATGGCCTCTTTGAGACCAAAATCCGGCTTGGTCCACTCCTTCAGCGACTTCAGATGAGAACCACTCTTGGCGTAGGCCTCGTGGCAGATCTCGCACACTTGCTTTTGAGAAGTGTTGACCCAGGTGGAGAGACAGGTCGCGTGGATATCACCCATCTAAAGAGAGAGGAGGTGGGAGTGAGAGTGAGTGAGAGAGAGAGAGAGAGAGATACCTCTCCGAATCGGCCTGAATCGCAGTCTTCGGTTCCGCCTCCTCCTGGTCGACCATTCTGCACCACCAGCAACCTAGAAATGAAACGCTTTTAAAAATTTACGAAATTCGTAGATTCACGCACGTTTTTTGTTCTTATCTCCATATTATAATTTTCACGGCCATTGCGACCCGAAAATCAGAAAAACTCCTCGTCGGCCGTTGACATCAATTTTCTTCTGTTCCAAAGGCGCTTCTCGTAAAGTATTGTTTAAATAATTTAATCGTTTTGTAATTATCTACTATACTCCTCGCCCACGGACTTTTTTTTGGAAATTTCGATGACCTGCGAATCTAAGCTAATTAGAATGAATAATGACATAGCAACACATTCACATTTTTGCATAATTTTCAATTATTTCTTACTCAAAGTTATGCTAATGTCAAAGATTTGCGAGAAAGGTCGTTGGGCGACGATTGTACTTAAAGGGGCAGTAAGGGGCCTTTTCATTTCATTTTCGATCGGATACGGTCGGAAATTATGCGAATGAACTATGCAAAATTGGCTCGCACCCTCCTCATTTTCACAGCTATCTCAGTCAATTAGAATGAATTCGGTTCATTAGCATCCCTTGTAAATACCGGACACGCAGGGCGTACTGGCCATCCGCACAATCTGCGAATGGTCGGCCGTTTTTGGACACTTTGAAGCCAGGTCTATCGAAAACGGTACATTTCCGACCCATAGTCATATACATTTTCTTGATCAGCGAATTTTTCTCTTCTAGATGGGCTAATGTTGTAAAACCCGCCTGACTGTCCCTTTAAGCTTCTGATCTGGAAAATAATTCAGTTCCGATGAAGGTGTCTCTCGTCTTCTCAGCATAGGTGGGCAGTACATCACGCCGATCCTGTGCGGAATCACTGCCGATTTGAAATTCCGATGGATTCATCGGGTAAAAACACGAAACAAATTGCCCCACCACTACCGAACCGAAACATTTCCGGCCAAAAATCCTTTTCCCACAACCGAATTCCCAAAAAAACCCCTTCACTTGGGGGGAAGCCCCGCCCACCCATGCTTCTCAGCTGTGGCTGTAGTCGGGTTTTCGAACGTCTTCTCAGAAAGTTGTGTTTCTCTCTCTCTATCTCCCTCTATCTCTTTCTTATGCGAGTGTGTGCCTGTATGTTTGTGTGTCTGCGTACATAGCACCGTTTTCCGAACCTCCATATGCCATGTTAGCTAGTGGCACTAAATTGTTTTTGAAACATTTTCCGTTCTGCAGTATTTACAGTATCCGTATTTTATCTTGTTTTAGAGTCAGTCTACAACTTGGCTTGCCGTATCGTCGTAAATAAGAATTTAATTTCAATCGGATGTGGACAGTTTTGCAAAATATGTAGCTCAAAGAGCAAATATGAGAGTTTTTATGGGTGAAGCAAGCGAACAACTGGTTCCAGCAAACAGCGAGTTCTCCTTTGATCAATAATTGTTGCAACTTTTGACACCAAAAATCTAGTTCAGCAAGAACAGAGGTTTTCACTATGTAGGGGCCACAAAGGTGGGCTCGGTGGGTAGGCGAGAAATTTTGGTTTCATTGTCGCGCGCGCGCAGTTTTCTGAAAACTGCTTATTTAACCAGCGCCTATGACGTAAAACAACACGGGCAATCGAATAGTGACAGTGAATTTAGCAAAATTTAAGGTAGAACCCTAGAAAATCGCACTTTAAGACGAATTTTGGCCTTAAAATGTGTTTACATTTTTAGTCCGGTTTTTTTGTTATCGTATGAGAACGGTTGCAATGGTTGAAGTAAAAAAACACAAATTAAAAATTGATGTAGGCCGATTTTTTATAGGCGTTTTTTGTCTCACATGGCCAGGTGCTGTAAGCCCGCGCCCGTTGCAATTGACCGTGCGGCAGCGGCAGCCAAACCCCGCCCCTCCAAATTCGCAATTGAAATCGGCCGCCGCAATGAGCGCACGCGAACGGTCATCACTCGCTTTAAACTGGACCAAATCTCACAAATCAAAAAAAATGCATTTAGGGCTACGCATAGACACCGAAAACTAACCTGAAAACAAATTTTAAGTTTTCAACTTGCAGAAACGCAGGATGTGTACAACCTCATTTGCGCTAAATCCATAATCAAGAAAGTCTTTATGGAACTGTAATTATCCTAAAGCGAAAATATGCGTTTTTTGAAAACTTGAAAGTTTGTTGTTTTCCCTAAACAAGTTGAGAATAATTAAAAAAGGTCTGGTAAAAAGCCCATTCTAAAAGGGCGGAATGCTCATAAAAAATTTCAGTTTTCTGCAAAACTGATATAATATGTGGGTAGATCTTATTCTTCTGATTCTGAAAGATACCTTATTTTTTCATTTTCGGATCTACAAGAATGAGAAAGAATATTCAGCGAAATTACCGTTCGAACCGTGTTCCTGTCTGGCGTCTCTCGCTTTCCCACGCTCTCTCGCCCCACTGTAAACCTGTACCCGTTGCAGTGAAACCCAAGCAGGGTAAATCATGGTAACAGATAATTGTTTTTTTTTTTACAAAACAGCTAATTTTCCATTGATCAATAAAAGTTGCAAAAGTTTCAAGGAAAATTTGTACAGAAGACAACTTTAGTTTTTTGGTCTCGTCCAACCAAAAAACAAAAGTTGTCTCTGTACAAATTCTAAACCCCCACAATAGAAAAAAACAAAACTTGATGTTTCTTCGCTTCCTCCTGCACAATTTACTGAGCAGTCGATTGTTCAGGAAATATATAAATTCAACATGTCGCCTAACTCAACTATTTTGGAGATGACAACACCAAAGACCTCTTCTCTCTTCTTGTTAAACAACTGGCAAAATTATTGTTGGCCTCCACAAATTGTGGTGCTCCTGGTTTCAACAATTGGGATAATAGGGAACAGCCACTTGGCCTTCTCCATGAGATACGAGTAAACATTGTAGTTTTGAAATAATATTTTTTATGTTGTATAGATACATCCGCACTCCTTGCATGATACTTATATCCTTGCAAGCGATAGACGACGCTATTCTACAAACAACTCATTTCATTTTTGCTTACTTTATAGCTGTAAAGAAAGATCTTGTTAACCATAGGTGAGAAAACTTCTATGGCTTAAATGACCCAGTATTTAAGGTCCTGTTTCTACCTTCAAGTAGTTCCCATGTTCTTCATGCTTCATTCTATACCGTCGTGTCTGATCATTGGAATTGATAGACTTTTTTGTATTGCTTTCCCTTTCAGGTAAATTCATTTCGTGTGTAATTTTTCTGATGCATAAGTTGTCAATGTCATGTCGAGTTCCCGAAAAATAGAATGCGAAAAATAGCTTAACAACTTTCTTTGTTTACAACCAATGTTTCCCAATTTAAAACAGAATGAAAGAAAACATTAGTGCCTAAGGCAGAATCCACTTTTCGATCGAAAATTCTCATTTGTCCCCGGAGCTGAAAAAAACCGCAAAATGGACGCAATCCCTATGCGCACTCTCGTGCAAAGCTATTATCTACTGTGGGCGCGGGGGTACATCATGACAAGGTAATGGTGACCTATCGGAATATGAAAAGTCAAAAATAGTCCCTGGCGGCCCCTTTAAGAAGACGTGGTTTTACACTTTGCCAAATGATCCAAATTTTTTTATCCTGTCGCCATTTAATCTTATTCCCAGGTTGCGAAAAGGCAAAATGCTCGTGAAACCCAAAACGACCATCAATCAGACGATAAACTTAATTGAAAATTTTAGGAGTCGACGAGGAAATGGACAGGTCGTATGGAAAGAAATCGAAAGATAGAGATAGAGAGATAGAGATAGAGAAAGAGAGAGAGAGAGAGAGAGAGAGAGAGAGCGAGAGAGAGAGAGAGACCGACTATTGGCCACGAGAGCCAATTCTTTCCCTAACTTCTTTCCCCACCCTTAAGGAAATTTTTTTCTGGAGTATGCTAGCTCTGGTCAACTCTAGCATAAGTTTCACAAAATCCCAAAGGCTGAGGGCGAAAACAAAAATAAACTTCCAAAACTCTAAAGTTTCAAAACTACGGCCGCGGACTACCTCTCGCGGCGACGCCGATTTGTCTTGGTAGATTGCGGCAGATCTCTTGCCTGGAGACGCAGACACCCGCCAGGCGCTGGCGCCGGTTTCAAATTCCGGCGACATGAAACGTTCAGATACCTACGTGTGAGTGCACACTTAGTAAAATACTGCTTTGCTCTTTGGACGATTCCTTTTGTGTATGCAGCGACAATAGTTGTCCATGCGTACCTTCAAATACAAAACGACAGGTAATGTTTCAGTCAAATACCAAGTTAACAGAAGAAATTTAAGCATGACCTTCTGTCACGTGGTTGGCTTCTTTCCTCAATCAACAGGTGTAATTTGGGACAACAGCTGTATTCTAAACTCTGGCCTTACTGCTTTTCTCTACTTGATCCTAGGCATCTTGATTCAAAAAAGTCCGCATTTGTCATTTTCACACTTTCCTTGCTATTTAGAGTCGACGCACAAGCGCTCAATGAAACCCATAGCAGTTATGACAGCTGTTATACTCTTGGGCTGGTTCGCAACTCAAATTATCCTTCGCATTGAGTTTGCCGTCATTATGCCAACAGGTAGAAATTCCAATGGGCATTACGGGAATCCTCACAGACTTGCACTTATTGATGATTTTCGCAACTTACGATGGAATATTGGTAAACAGTGCTATTGCTTGTAACTTCTTTGTTTACTTCAAACTTAGGTAAGATTATATTTAAAATTTTATAAACTTCTTTTAGCACCGAGCATCGGAAGGCGTTTAAGGAAATGTGGCTCTTTTGCTCCAAGAAAAAATCTTCAGTTCCTGTCAATCAAGTTGCAACGTTTTGAAAAAAAAGCAATTGTCAGCTCTCTGGTTTTCACGAACTCTACGATGACACCTATCCCAACTTAAATGCCCGAGGACCTGATGGAGGAGGTGGCTGGACGCCGGGCCTAGGACACACCAGAAGAACAAGTCGCCTTCTTTGATATTAATAGCGATCTGGTAGAGAAAGTCGTCTCTCTCTACCCCCATAGTTAACCATGAGAGTGTAGTCATGACCGAAAGGGTTGCGGACCGAACGCACGAGGTCACGCGTACGTTCGGTCTCGGGGGCATTATAGCCCGTACGTTGGGTCTCGGTGTAATTAGGGCGCGCCTAAACTGGGTCACGGCGGGGGAAGAACAATGGATGGGCACCCCGATTCGAATATATTCGAAAATATAGCTATCGCCAAATTGAAATCGTGCGTTTCCGCAATTAGCATTAATTAGTAATGAAATAATAGAATGAGGGAAACGGTACAAAAATAATGTGGAAGGAGCCAAAAGATAGCGGAAGTGGCCGGTCGCGATCGATGGGTAAATACACCGAGATAAGAAGCAATAAGCGAGAGAGAGAGAGAGAGAGAGAGAGAGAGAGTCTGTGTTTCTTTTTTGTCGACCTCTTTTCTACCATACGTTTTTTTCTACCTCTTTTCTATCTACCTTTTCTACCATTTTTTTCTACCATACGTGGCCGACATTTTGGTGATTTGGGAAATTTTCTCGGAGGATATGTTTATAATATGGTCTCCCCCATGGAAAATTTTTAAAAAATCCCAGACGATTTTATTTACTAAAAGTGTATTTCGCCATGGAGCATATTTTCTGCCATGTACATATTTCTTTTGTGACGATTTTCTCAGCTCTCGCTAAATTTTTACCGGTTTTCAAGGTTTGTAATTTCAAGTTGTCAAAAATACTGCAAAGTTTACATAAAAGCCGGACGATTTCGCCGCAAGTTAATGATATTCAGATCTTAAAAGAGATATTTACGAATAAGACGCGAATCACATGAATTAAAGGCGCAATCGTCCAGATTTTCTGACAACTTTTCAGTATTTTTCGTTTAAACATATTTCCTTAAAACAGAAAATTATTATCTATCCTACTTTTTGTAAAAATCGTCCGGAAAAAACTATGTTTCGCTTCCTTAATACAATACTTGGGTCCCGTAGCGGCTTCTATACCTAGCCGCGAGTAACCCTGCAGCAAACGGCAGAGAATTTGAAATTATTTTTTTCGCCTTTCCCACGCTTTCTTAAAGATTTGGGAAAAAAATTCCCCGGACGATTTTTTCGACCCATGTGGCCCCTTATGTTCGTTTTTTTTCCAAAAAAAAAAAAAAAGCTGGCTCAGACATTCATTATTGAGATCTCTCGTTCTATCACCCGCCCCCTCTTTCTTTTTTCTTTCTCTCTCTCGTTTGCTTGCTTTCTGTCTCTCTCCTTCTCTTTATTCCTCTCTCTCTCTCTCTCTCTCTCTCTCTCTCTCTCTTTATCTATGTATCACAGTTCACTTAACCTGAGTCAAACCAACACAAACCCAAAAGAATGTGATTTTCTAGACCTTACTATTAAATTAGAAAATGGTAAAGTAATTACAAAATTATACAATAAAACCGATGACTATAATTTTGAAATAATTCGATATCCACATCAAGATTCAAACATACATACAAGCTTGATTTTGAACACGGTTACAGGAGAAACTGTTAGAATCTTCAGAAGTTGTAGTTTGATAGTGGATTTCGAAAATAGAATAAAATTATTGTATAAAAATGTTATAAAAAATGGATACAGAAATAATAGAATGGTTATTCACCTTTTTAAAACCATTTGTAGATATAAAGAAATCCGATCCAAATATGGTTTCAAAACACTAGATTCTGTAAAATCCTTTTTAAAAAGAATACAAAATTAACATTTAAATATTTTGTTACAGTAAATAGTCTGAACCCTACTGGCATAATTTAAAAAAAAAATCAGCGCTCTAATTAACGGATCAATACCTTATCATGTACAAACGCCCTAAGTTGACCTTTGACCCACTTTTAGACAATAAAGCCAAAGCGTTGACATCGCTTTTTTCCCTTGCCAACCAGTCATTTCACTTTTGTTTTTGTTTTCCTCCCCTCTGCCCTTTCAGAAACTATTCTATAATATTAACAATTGGAGTGGCAGGTACGCTTAGAAAATTATCTGTTTCTTAAATTATCTCTCTTTGTTCACGTTTATATCTCTTTTTTCTTTATGTTCTTCTATAAAACCTATAGAGTGAGGCTTCTCTGATGAAGTGTTTACCTTTTCAAGAAAACCTTATAGTTTAACTATGCCCCGCTCACTCTATTCACCGATAATTTTTCCGTAAGATGCTTGCCCAAGCATCTTACGGAAAAATTATCGGCGAAACGGAGGAATTATCTAATTTAACTTTTCCCTTCTTATATTTAAGTACATACAGGTTTTACATTCTTATTCCCGTCTTTTCATTTTTATCTCTCTCTCTGTATCTCTCCTCCTCTCTGTATCCCTTCTCCTCTCTGAAAAATATCTTCCAAAAATCCCCAATCTCATTTTCTTGCTCTCTTTTTAATGACTTGCCCCCCCTCTACATCAAATAACCACTACAAAATAGAAATTTATGTCAATTATCTGAAAGTATCGATTAGACGAAGGTGTTTGTCTCGCCACGAGAGGGACCCCTTCCCACGTTCGACTCGTCTCCTCTGAGAAAACCGGCCAACGCGATGTTAAGCTCCAAGGCTTCGGTCATCGCGAGGAAGTGAGCTGAAAACAGCTGATTGAGACAGAGAATGAAAGAGAGAGAGAGAGAGAGAGAGAGAAACTCGCAAGAAGGCGGGGCGCTGGCAAAGAGGTCGAGGACGTCCTGTTCTCTGGTTTTTCTCCCGATCGCCCAACCGTATCGGGGAAACGCCTGAAAAATTAGCATACACACAATTTCGCTGTTTAATTTGGTCTATGCAAAATCATATAAAACTGACGGTCTGATAAACGTGGCAGAAGAGGGGCATCGATTTGAGGAGATCGGCAGGCGGCATTCCCAACTGGTCGACGAGCATCTTGGGGAACCACTAAAACGGAAAGTTGGTGGAAAACCGAGCTGCGATTGTAATATTTATATAAAAGAAAAACCCGGTGCGAATCTTGCAAATTTCCTACATGCAACGACTGCAAATTATGTAGAAAACCATGCACCAATTGCACTTTCTGTGAAAAACGGTACGTCGAATTTCTGTGGAAAACCGTGCGGAAATTGCAATTTCTGTGAAAAACCATGCTGCCAATTTTGAATTTCGTTCAATCCCTCAACGAGAATTCCGTGATTCGTCCCAATTCCAGCTGTCTACAAACCACCCGTCTGATTCTTCCGCCTGTCACGTATGATTTTCCGATCTTACAAGTCGCGGGGCTGCAATTTTCACTAGTTCACGCACGGATCTATGATCAATCAATGTAGTTCAAATGACCTCGCCCCTTTTTTGAAGGACTATTGTTTAATACCATTAAAGGATTGGTCCATCTACCGTACCCTCGGTGTTCTTCTCTTTCTTTACTTTAAAAGTCGCGAACTATTTTGAACAATAGTATTCTTACGATTCCCGAACAACAGTAGTTCGCATAGTTCTCAAATGACGGGCCGGCCCGCGAAAAGTGTCGGCACGGCCCGGCTTGTACTTTTCAAATTAAAAATTCTTTAAATCGTTATTTTAGCTTACGTCAATTTTTTTAAACCCCGAAAACACTTTCACTATATTGCTATCACACATTTAAACTAATTTTAAGTTAGCAAAAATAAAGTGTCCCGACCGGGATCGAACTTTGGTCGTGTGGGTGACAGTTTGACTGGGTGGTCCGAGTGGACGGGCCGAAGCTGGCCGGGTCGGGCCGAGGATTTTTTTCAAGCCGGCCCGGCCCGTGAAAACTATGGTAGTTCGGCTGTTTTTATAATTATTGTATTTTTAAAATCCATATGCAGACTTAATTTTCCGTAGCCAGGGAGTAATGTCGTACCCACAGCTAACAATTTTTTTAGTTAGAAAACGTTTCCTTGCTTTTGAGAAACACGTACGGGTAGTTTCAATTAAAAATGTGAAGAGAGTCCTTTAAACTACCGCGTTTCTCTGTGGCATGCGCTGTGCATGGATAGACTTGAGGTGTTCGCGTAATTAAAGGGACCATCAGGGTCCTTTTTAAAGTTTTTTTTAAATAATAAATTTAATCTAGTTGATCAATTATCTACTTATCATTTTCAACTCCTTTTCCCAAAAAAAAGCCGTAATTTCAAATCAAAACTGAAAAATAATTTTTTCCAACGGGCTCCAGCTTACGTTTTTTCACACCATCTGCCCGCTGTCTAAGATGAAAGCCGCTGGGGATTAGGAACACGCAGCGCTGAACTTTCAACGACCTCATAGCCAACTGGTTAGCGCCGGTAGCTGGTAACCAAACGGTCCCGGGTTCGGTTCCACTCTCGTGCAAATGGTTTTTGCTGGCAAAAAGAAAAATAACTTATAAAATCGTACTATTGTATTTTGACGTTGGTTTTAATTGTAGAAAAAAGGTCCCTGATGGTCAATTTAAAGGGGGCTTACGTAGCATTCGAGGCATTATTTGGGGGGCTTACGTATTGAGTCCCCAAACGCTCCCTGTCGTGCCGTGGTGATGTGGTCCACCATAACATCAAGCTCTACCGTACCTGTTTAACTTTCTTCTGTCGTTGACCGGGGTTCACCAGAACCGGTGCGCCGTCGATTTCTGCGAGTCTCTGGGTGTAGAGGGGATCTCCCAGGATGGGGCACATCAGATGAGAGAAGACGAGGCGGGGCAGATGGCGGGCGACTAGAAAATCAACAATTCCTGTGGAAACCGTGCGGCATTTTCCAATTCTCCGGAAAACCGGGGTTCTCAAATGACTTTGAAAAATTAAATTTTAAATTTTGTATAAATCGCTACAATATTTTTTTAAACTGTTTTAAATTACTTAATAACGTTTGTTACTAACATGTAAGTCAATATTAGTCGCACAAAAAAGAATGTCACCGACCGGGATCGAACCATGGTCGTGTGGGCAATCTGACTGGGTGGTCCAAGGAAAACGGGCCGAACGGGCCGGGCCGACCAAAATTTTCCAGCTGGTCCGGCCCGGCTCGTGAGAACCCCGCGGAAAACCATGCAGCTATTGCATTTCAACAGAAAACTGTGCGACAAATTGCAAAACTTACATTTGTTAACGCCGAATTCCACCAAACTGCATCCATGTTTCTCTGCGAGCACATTGTACTCCACCGTTCCTTCCACAGCGAATTTTCCCGATTTCGCCCGTTGATTCGACTTTTCCGGCACAAAAATGTACTAAAAACGAAATTAATTTTAAAAAATACGAATTTTAAATACCTCCGATCGTTGGCCGACCTTCTGAAACGTGGCGTAGCCGGTAACGGAACCAGATTTTTGAGGAGGAGAACCCATCAGAAGGGCCCTGAAATAAAGCATTTTCTAATTTCTGCATAGTTTTCCACTGAAATTGCAATTGCCGCATGCATGGTTTTTCACAGAAATTGCCGATTGCTGCACGGTTTTGCTCCAAGTGACAACTCCTGCACGGATTTGCATCCAAATTGCTATTGGGGCACAGTTTTCGCCGAAATTGCAATTGGCGCACGGTTTTTTTCCACAGAAATTGAAAACACTACACGGTTTTCCAAAAAAAAAAAAAACTACAATTGGCGCATGGTTTTACACAGTAACTGCAGTTATCGCACGGTTTCCCACAAAAATTACAGCTGGGATACGCTTTTACGCTAAAATTGCAATCGCCGCACGGTTTTACGCAGAAATTGCAATCGCTGCACTTTTTCCACAGAATTGCAGTTGTCCCATGGTTTTACGCAGAAATCGCAAAATGGGCACGGTTTTACGCAGTAAGTGCAATTGGGGCACGGTTTTGTGCAAAATTTCAATACCTGCACGGTTTTCCATCCAGATTGCAAAGGGGGCACAGTTTTCGCCAAAATTGCAATAAGAGACCGGTTTTTTTTCCCACAGAAATTGCTAACACCATACGGTTTTTGCAGCATGGTTTTATACAGTAACTGCAGTTATCGCACAAAAAAATTGAAGCTGGTACTCGCGGTTTTTACAAAGAAATGGCAATTGCTGCATTGTTTTCCACAAAAATCAAACTCACAGGCACCGGTAGTGGTACTCTCCGTGGTCGGCCGTCGTCTGGGAGATGAATTTCATACTGTTTGTGAGATTTTTGAACTCGGCCTCGCTTGCAGGAAGGACTATCGCTCCCGAATAGTACCTAAATACATTTTTTGTAAAGGAAAATTACATTTATCTCAGTTTTGCTGTAGTAAAATCAATCGTTTTGCCTATTTTATACCCGATTTAAAAAAAGTACCGCTCGGCTGGCACTACCACCTACCGATTTTACGGGCTTAAAGACTCAAAATGGCGATTTTTATGGCCACTTTTACATTTTACATTAATTTTAAATTTAAAAAAAATCGTATTTACCGTTTTAATCCGACGCAGAAGTGTAATTTCGGTTCGCGGAAGGCGGCGGCGAGGGCTGGAATACAATCGCCAATTGTTACATCGTTCATCCGTCTGGTTGTAGCCTAAATCTGCTAATTTTATTAATAAATTCATTACAAATACCTTAAAATCCTCATTTTGTCCATCCGCCTTGCTGTATTGGCTGTTTTTGAAGACGCCTCCCTCGGGCGACTTCTCTCCCAAACACGAGATCCCGTAGGGCTTCGGAAGGATCAGAAATCGGCCTAAATTACCCAAAACTTTAATACAAAAGTCTTAAATTACCTGGCTCGTGGAGAATAAAGTGCTGGTGAAGATAGGAAGACAACTGCTCAACGAAGCGGAAATTGCGGGGATTCAAAGCCGCCCGCACCAGCGAATCACCCGCAACCATTTTCTAAATAATCAATATACCTAATACTTAAACAAGATTTTGAAATAAAATAAAAATTAGACTCAAAATAATTAAAATAAAAAAATAAATTTTAAAAGTATTTTGGTTTGAACGCCGATACGCAATTACGTACACATTTTGAAGCAAGCGCCGAAGTACGGTAACTTTGAATTCAAATGTTACTTTACCGAATTAATTCGGCTAAATTACACATTCGGCGTGAGACTTTTTGACAGGCTTGAACCATACATTTATTTTAGAACAGTACATTTTAATTTTAGACACCAGATTAGCGTAGAATTGTGTTGTTTTTGACGTTTTCTTTCCTGCGAAACAGTTTTAAAACAACCTTTTTAGGGAGTTTTCCGATCTTCTTAGTGTAGTTTGTAGTCGAATTGTGACTTGAACATTTCCGCCGCCCAATTTCACAGTGTTTTTGTTCATTCTTATCAAGAACGCCGTGCAATCTTATCGCCAGGGTCACTTCTAATGCCGATATTCTCTGCACTTTGTTGTTCTTTTTGTGGTTAGCACGGTGTTTTCTCTGTTGATTTTATTGTTTTCATGGTTTTAGTGGCTTCAAAAATACACTTTCAGAATCTCCCTGAATTCTCGCACCGCCATGGCTGACACTGCCGGAAAGGTGTGTTTTCCAGTTTTCAGTGGATATTTATTTGCAAAATTGTGCGTAACCTGCAATTTTTGTGGAAAATCGTGCGGTGATTGTTCTTGTCGTGGAAAAACGTGCAGCAATTGCAATTTTGTTGATGTTTGTGTGACGGTTGCAGTTTGTGTAGAAAATCGTGCGGCATTTGCAGTTGATTTTGAAAATTGTGCGGTTCAATTCTAGTGAAAACAGTGCGGCTTTTGCAATTTCTGTACAAAACCGTGCGGCAACTGTCGTTTGTTGTGAAGAAACGAACAGAGATTGCCTCTTTCCGTCAAAAATTGAGCAATTTGCAAATTCTGTGGAAATATGCGGAAATTGCAATTTCTGTGAGAGAGAAAACCTCGCCGCTCCTGCATTTTTCGCGGAAAACCGTGCGTTTACTGCAACTTTTGTGAAAAAAAACGGAGCAATGGTTTGGAAAGCCGCATCATTTTAGTTGGAAAGCTGTGCGGTCATTTCAATTTCTGTGGGATAACGTGCGGCAATTGCAATTTCTGTACAAAAACCGTGCGGTAGTTGCAAATTCTGTGGAAAATCATGTTTGAATTGTAACTTTTATTGAAAATCTCGAAATCAAAGTGCTATTTTCAGACGATCACTTGCAAGGCGGCGGTTGCTTGGGAGGCTGGAAAGCCGCTTTCTCTCGAGACCGTCGAGGTGGCTCCTCCCCAGGCCCACGAGGTCCGCGTTAAAGTAAGTAAATTGAATTTTTATTTTTGAAATGAGGCTCTGAAATTAATAAAATCCCTCTTTTTAGATCCTCTACACCGCTATTTGCCACACGGACGCTTATACCCTCAGCGGGCAGGACCCTGAAGGCCTTTTCCCCTCGATCCTGGGACACGAAGGAGCCGGAGTTGTGGAGAGTGTGGGAGAAGGAGTCACGGGATTCCAGCCAGGTTCGTAGATTCTGGTCGGACTAGAAATAACCGCGTTTCCGACAGCGGCAGTTAAAGGATAGAGAACGTTATATTACATTTTATTCACGGATCGCCTCCAATGGAATCAGGGCTGGTCGCGGGCCGGGCCCGTCTCCAAAACCTCTCGGCCCGGCCCAGCCCGGCCCGGCCCGATTTCGGCCCGTGGGCCCGTTTTCAAAATCGATTGACAGGTCAAGTTGAGATTTTTAGTCATTAAGCTTTAAAATTGCCTGTAAATAGAAATTAGATTAATTATATAACAAAAAGATTTAAAAAAAAAAAACACCTTAACTTTAAAATATCCTCTACAAAGGCGTTTCACTACACAACATTTGTTCGATCCTAGCCGGATCGGGCCGGGCCCGGCCTGGAAATTTTCTCGGCCCGGGCTGGGCCGGGCCGGGCTGAGCCCGATGTTTGGCCACCCCTGACAATGGAATCCCCGGGCATGTTAAAGGACTGCCCGGGGATTCCGTTAAACGGCGTGCAGGAATTGAAACTTTCTATTGCAATTTGGACTTTCTGGATGGTTTTTTGATTTTCTGGCTTTGAGTGGTAGACAATACAATGAAGCTTCGGAGGCAATTTTGGTAGAGCAGTAATATCACCCGAACGAAAGATATAAAGCATAAACTTCAGACTCGGCGGGTACTTTTTCGTTGGATCTGAAAAAATTGTTTCCAAAAGTTTTATTAATTTGCTATTTTTTAAGCATTTTAGAACTTTTAATAATCCAGAAACAACGGAGAACTAGAGTCGGAAAGATTTTTAAATTAGAAATTCAATTAACAATATTGGTCCCACAGCGATTTGAGAAGAAAAGATCGGCGGGAACCTCGAATTTTTAAAATATTGCAATCTGCCGCACAATCTAGGCTGGGTATGCAAACTTGTTCACATTGTTTTGTCAACAGCGGACTCATTGAAACTGCCCACCTCCGCGAGCCGTGTATTTTCTATTTTAGTTATTCTAATTACCAATTTTCAGGAGACCACGTGATTCCCCTCTACGTGCCCCAGTGTAAGGAGTGCGACTACTGCAAAAACCCCAAGACGAATCTCTGCCAGAAAATTAGGTAATTTTTTTTAAAAATTTTAATTGGTTACTTTATTTGGTTAATTATGCCCCTAATTACCTTAATTATAGGGTAACCCAGGGCCAGGGAGTGATGCCTAACGGGAGCAGCCGCTTCTCTTGTGGCGGAAAGCCGCTGTTCCACTTCATGGGCTGCTCCACCTTCGCCGAGTACACCGTGGTCGCCGATATTTCTCTGTGCAAGGTGGGTAGCGGCTTTTACGGGCCGGCCCGTTCCACTATTCGTTTGTCAATATTCAATCCGTTTAGATCGACCCCACCGCTCCTTTGGAGAAGGCCTGTCTTCTAGGCTGCGGAATTTCCACTGGCTACGGAGCCGTTCTGAACACGTGCAAGGTTTGTTGGCGTTTTGTTTGAAAAAATGGCGTTTCTATTAAGAAATCGTAAGATTCGATTAAAACCCCTAGTTTTTCATACACGGGCCGATTTGGAGCCAATTGACACCTAGGTAGGCAACTCAGAAATACGGTAGGCCACCCAGGAAGTATACGTAATGGCGGAGTCTCGGTTAAAGGTATTTTGAACTTGAAAATGTGCCAAAATTGAATTCGATGGGTCCCGAAATGTGCTTAGATTTACATGAAATATCTACAGTATTCCATCGTATGTTTACAGTTTACACCGGCTACGGAGGCTTTTATAACCTTGCAGCATTTTTGCGTCCCCGCCGTCGCCTGTAATGTGAGAGGGGGGGGGGGGGACCGGCTTCGTGCCAGCTGGGTGTCAGTTTAGTCCAAAATTCCTAAAACTTTGAAACGCTATGACACCATGGGTGCTCAGTGGTCGGGCCTGGTCGAGGGATTTTTCGGGACGGCCCGGGTGCAAACATGGCAACGGGCCGGCCCACGCCAAAATTTTTCACGGCCCGGGCCGGCCCGACTCAAGCAAAAATTTATGCCTTTTTTCAATGTAAAAATGAAAGAAAACGAAAATGTTCCTAACATATAAGTCTAATATTAGGGAATATTAGGGAAAACAAAATGAATGTCACCGACCGGGATCGAACCCTGGTCGCGTGGGTGGCAATCTGACTGGGTGGTCCAGGGGTTCTCAGGCACCCAGCTGTGGAATCTAAACTGATGCAGCGACTTTTAACAAATTTATTGTTATTTGTGATTTAACACTTTCTGCCGATATGATAAGAAAATGGATTTCAACAAATTTTGGCTCATTTGTTCATACCGTTAAGTCCGCAAATTGAGAAATTTTAATGCGAATTGCATTGTGCGATATGGCCGTTTATGCTGAATTTAGCAGATTTCAGTTAAACTCATTTTGGCGCAATGTATTGCTGAAATTTTCCTTTTTTGTTGTTATAAAAATCGTCTTTTCGAACTAAATTGGCAATTTCAGGTCGAGTCCGGTAGTACTGTAGCTGTATGGGGTCTGGGAGCCGTGGGACTGGCCGTCATCATGGGAGCCAAGGCGGTCGGAGCGCGCCGAATCGTCGCCATCGACCTCAATGAGGGCAAATTCGAAGCTGGTGCGTCTCTCTCTCTCTCTCTCTCTCTCTCTCTCTCTCTCTCTCTCTCTCTCTCTCTCTCTCTCTCTCTCTCTCTCTCTCTCTAAAACCCTCCTTTCCAGCCCGTTCATTCGGTGCCACCGACTGCGTCAACCCGAAGAGCTGTCCCGAGGGCAAGAGTTTCCAGCAGTGGCTCGTCGAGACCTTCGACGGAGGCTTCGACTACACCTTCGAGTGCATCGGAAACGTCGTCACCATGGTGATTTATTGTAATTTTCGCATTTAAATGCTTATTTTTCAGCGCCAGGCCCTGGAGGCTGCCCACAAGGGCTGGGGCGAATCCTGCATCATTGGAGTTGCCGGCGCCGGACAGGAGATTTCCACGAGGCCCTTCCAACTGGTCACCGGACGCACGTGGAAGGGAACTGCTTTTGGAGGTAGGATTTGGCTTTCGTAATGCAGTAGGTGCACGGTTTTTGTAGGAAATGCTATTGGAGCATGGTTATTGGTAGGAAATTGTAATCCGGGGCACATATTTTGATAGGAAATGCAACCAAAGCACGATTTTTGGTAGGAAACGCAACCGGGGCCCGCTTTGTCCTAGGAAATGCAACTGGGGCACAATTTTTGATTAGAATTAGAATTGGGGTATATTTTTCGATAGGAAATGCAACGGGTACATGGTATTTGGTAGAAAATGCAGCTGATACACAGTTTTAGTTGGGAAGTGCAACTGATTCACGGTTTTTAAGCCTAGTGCACAGTTTTCGGTTGTCAAAGCAACTAACGCACTGTTTTCGGTAGAAAATGCAACTGGGGAACGTTTTTGGGTATCAAATGCAACTTGGGCACAGTTGTTGGTAGGAAATGCAACTGATGCACGGTTTTTTTTAAGGAAATGCAACAGGGGCACGGTTTTGACATGAAATGCAGTTGAGACACGGTTTTCGGTAGGAAACGCAATTGGGACACGGTTTTGATAGAAAATGCAGCTTTGGCATGGTTTTTGGTTGGAAATGCTATTGGTGCACAGTTTTGGTAGAAAAAGCAACGGGTACACGGTATTTGGTAGAAAATGCAGCTGATACACAGTTTTGGTTGTGAAGTGCAACTGGGCGCGGTTTTCAATATGAAATGCAACTGCTCAGGTGAAATCTCGGACCAATCCGCGGACTTAATAAGGTCCGCGGACCTAACACGGATCAAATAATAGTTGATCCGCGGACCAATCGAATTTTCCTTACTGTACTTCAATATTTACGTAGTAAAAAGATAACCTGACGGAATTATTTAAATGTTCTGGGTTTTGGAAGTTCGGGTGATAAAATACCGAAAATTCTGACAAAAATAGTCGAAACTATGATTAGAAGGGAGGAAGAAATTTAACAGTTCCAAGAAATTGAAGGTTCATCGTTTTTCTTCGGATTTTTACTGTTTTTTTTCTTTCACAGCGGTTTTCTTTGTTTAAATTTTCTTTTCTGTTGTTGAAATGCCCTAAATTGTCATTTTCCTACATTATTTGCTATCATATGTGCTATTTTGCTTATTTAACCGATTAATTGTAATTTTACATGTGTTTTTAGCCTTGAACTACGGCCGGATGGTTCGCTATGTTCATGGTTTCTATTTCATACTTCTGTATTCTACTTACTTCTATTTTCAGATCAAACTTATTTTTGTTTTAGGAAATGCACACACATTTGGATTGAAAGACGCTAGAAAGGCAGATCTGCAGAGAAGACCCCCAGGCCAGTCAGCGGGATAGTACCCATACCCCAAATACCGTTGTGTTGTTGTTTTTAGTATTTTTTTATGATTATATGTAATTTAAATAAATTATTCTTTCTTTGTTATGGTTGTTTTGTTTTAAAATATAGTAAAAAGGAGGAGAACAGTGCGAAACCCCATGCTAAAAAATTTCCCGCCAAAAATTTTCAAAGTTGGTCCGCGGACCAAACACGGACCAACGAAAGGTTGGTCCGCGGACCTACTGCAGCTTTGGCCGATGTAAGCCCGTCAATCATCCTGTGGTTGGTCCGCGGATTGGTCCGAGATTTCACCTGAGTGGTTCACGGATTTTGGCTACAATTGTAGCTGGGGCACGATTTTTGACATAAAGTTGATGCATGGTTTTTGGTTGGGAATGCAACTGGTGCACGGTTTCTTGTTGGAAGGAAATGCAACTGGGGCATGGATTGGAGCAGTATTGCAACTGGGGCACGGTTTTATGTCACGAATGCAACTGGGGTGCATTTTAAAATAAAATCTGTTTTTCAGGCTGGAAGAGTGTGGAGAGCGTGCCGCGCCTCGTCGAAGACTACATGAACAAGAAGCTCAAGTTGGACGAATTCGTCACCCATCGCTACGGACTGACCGAAATCAACACCGCCTTCGACGTCCTTCATAAGGGAGAGAGGTACTGTTTCATTTTCTTAAACACTAAAATCTCTGGTTCCAAAACGAAGGGACCTTTTAAAAAATATAGAATTTTTCACACTTGGTTAATTTCAGTCTGCGCGCCGTTCTGAACCTCGGATCTCAGTGAGCAGGGCCAAGTGCCAGGGATTTTATGAAGAAGATGACAGCATTTTTGTTTGTTATTTTGTATGTTCTTTGTATGTAAAAATTCCTCCCATTTTTTTTTTACATCGGGGGAGTCAAATATGCTGCCAAAAGTTGGTCGCCGATTAAAGGGCGGGGATACAGTGGATCTAGCATGATAATCAAAGCGCGCTTCGGGGCTCTTTGCTTACAATTCGTACCTAAATTAGTCTGTCATATACAAGGGTGGCTGATCAGCGGGCCCGGCCGAGAAAATCTGAGGAACGGGCCGGCCCCACTTTTTTTTGTTGAAAATCTATTTTTAAATGTAACTTTTCAAAGTCATTATTTTCAAGTTCTTTTTGTTGCAAAACATAGTTCTAATTGTGCAAAACATACTGTGTGAAGGAGGATTCGAACTACCCTATATAAATTTCGTATGTTTTTCATGGCCGAGTGGCTAAGAGGTCGGACTGGTAATCCGAAGTTGCCCCAGTTCGATCCCCCGCCGACAAAACTTTTTTGCCATAGTTGTTTTATACATTAGGTACAATAGAAACGCAATTCCTGCACATAAATCGCGAAAAACATTTTTTTTTTCAACTTTTGGAATTTTTGACCGCGGGCCGGAATTTTTGGAGAGCGAGCCGGCCCGGCCTGTAGCCACCCTTCACTTCTCGTCTATACTCGTTTTTTTGTGTGGGGAATTTGGCTTCATTCTTAAAATATACGGCATTCTGAAAGTTGTACGCAGCGGTTGATTTGTGAGTGTGAGTTAGCGAGTGGTGTGTGTGTGTGTGTGAGTATTGCAAAGCTTGCGAGGAAACCTTCGCCAAAAGAAAAAAGAAGAAGAGACTGAAGTGAACACAAAAAAGTGACAGGAGAAGAGGAAAATACGAGAAAAATATTGAGCAGGGGTGGCCAAACATCGGGCGATCGAGCAAATTTGGTGTAGTGAAACGTCGTTGTGAAGGATATTTTTAAGTTAAAGTGTTGTTTTATCAATCTTTATGTTATATAATTAATCTAATATATGTATGATCAATTTTATAGCTTACTGAATAAAAGTTTTACCTTGAGTTGTCGATCGATTTTGAAAACGGGCCCACGGGCCGAAATCGGGCCCGTTCGGGCCGGGTCGAGAGGTTTTGGAGACGGGCCCGCCCGGTCAAGCCCGGCCCGCGACCAGCCCTGATACTGAGTAGATAACGGTGAACAGCAGATGGGCGATCGAGTATGCCAAGAGTCATTGACTTGATCACGCGACAGTAGACCACAGCTGACGAGCATCATCAAACAAGAAGACGAGCAGTCGTTGACCAGGGCTGGAAAATTTGAGGGCCGGGCTCGGGCCGGTCCCGATTTTTAAGGCGAGGGCCGGCCCTATCGTTTAACAAAGGGCCGGGCCGGGCCGGGCCCAACTTTTCACCGTGCGGACCAGCCCGGCCCGGCCCTTTACCAGCCTGACGTTGACCAATGTATGAAGACGCTTGAACAGTACTTGTCTCCTTTACCTTTTTTTAACCCAGGAAAAAAGAGAATTAATCATTGTTTATTAATACAAATCGTAAATGAAAAAAATGGTTATCATTGCGAAAATAAACTTGTTGGTTAATGTTGGAAAATGTTAATTGGTTATTAAACGAACGAGGAAATAATTAAACTATAAGGTTGTTTGTTTACGACGGTTGATTGGTTATTGCTTTACAACGGATACGCATACGGACAGAGCACCGTGTGGTGCGTTAACGCCTCAGCGTGCCGTCCCGCCCTTGTACAAGTTGCCAAGCTCCAGATACTCAGCTTCTTTGCAGATCCCGAGAACTCAATTATTCTTATAAATTACGAAGAAGTGCCGAGGTAGTAATATAATAAATGCTGGAAATGTGGATGCAACATCGAAAGTCGCTGGAAGCCCATGAGCGCCGAGAGAAAATGATGAATAAGTCCGCTAACAGTAGGATTTTCCTTGTCCTCAGGGGAACTGTGTTGTTCAACTGAAAAAAACAAACTTTCTAATGTTGAGTTGTTTCCAAACTTACAATTTCACTTCATTAAACATGTCTCGAATCAGTTTGTGCAATCTGAATTTTTCAGAACGTTTCCAGTCAGACAGGGTTTCTAAAAATAACAAATATATTTTTTAAGGCAATAGCTTGCCTCAGGCGCTTCGGCTCATGCGCTTTTCGTTGTTATGAGTAACCCATCTTGATATAACTTTTTATAATTCACTAGTGAAAATGTAAATGAGGTAATTTATGTACCTGAAAGTAAAAAAAAAGTTTGTCTTTAAGAAATGGTAAAAAAGGGTTTATGAAAAAGAGAAACGGCATAACATTCCACTGTGAAGGGCAAACAGCGAGAGTGGGGGCAACTGGATCGATTGGACTCCGCGGAGGCAAATGGTCTTTTGAACAGCTGTCGAATTAGCAAAGGTGAGAGGGAGAGAGAGAGAGAGAGAAATCACTCTCTCACTCACTCACTCACTCACTCACTCACTCACTCACTCACTCACTCACTCACTCACTCACTCACTCACTCACTCACTCACTCACTCACTCACTCACTCACTCACTCGAGAGAGACTTAATTGATTTATTCAGTCACGACACACTTCTCTATAAAGTACTTCAAAAGCAGCCTTGTCAGTTTTGGCTTTCAAGAATTCTTGAAAAAACGGAGAGCGTTGAACTTCCTCAACTTCCTTGGCAGGGAATATTTCTGAGCAAAGGTATTCCAGAAATGCCTTCCGGGTGTTGTCTTCAACCACTGTCATGGTGAAGGTTTGCTAAAATTGACTTTTCATACGATATTCCTATTCTGCTTACGTTTAAGTAATTAATCATGATCATTCCTGTAGCTGTTGGGATTTTGAACAGCCTGTCAAAACGGGCCTGAAAAGAAAACGCATGTTTATTCGGTCCATCAAAAATGACAAAATTCTTGAGTGTAGCTATATTACCCTGAAAAACTTATATTTTCGAACACAAAATTAACCAAACCTCAGGAGAACACACTTTTAAATTGTTCACACTGAAATCAGCGGCGATGTAAAATTTAGCGTGTTTGGCGGAACGGAGAAGTTGAGTCAAAGGTACTTCTGCATCACAAAAGGAATCCATTAATATTTCGTTACAACACTGAAAGAAACACTTGATTTCAACTATCTCTCTCCCTGTCTCTCTGTGTATCTGTCTCTCACTCTCTCGTTCTCTCTGTCTCTCTGTATCTCTGTCTCTCTGTCTCTCACTCTCTCGGTCTCTCTGTCTCTCCGTCTCTCGGTCTCTGTGTCTCTGTGTCTCTGTGTCTCTGTGTCTCTTTGTCTCCGTATCTCTCTTTCTCTGTGTCTCTCTTTCTCTGTGTCTCTCACTCTCTCGTCCTCTCTATCTCTCTGTCTTTCTGTCTTCCTGTCTTTCCGTCTTTCTGTCTCTCTGTCTCTCTGTCTCTCTGTCTCTCTGTCTCTCACTCTCTCATTCTCTGTCTCTTTGTCTCTCTGTCTCTCACTCTCTCGTTCTCTCTGTCTCTGTCTCTCTCTCTGTCTCTCTCTCTTTCTCCCTTTACCTCAATTGGCCAATTCATAAATTCAGCTGTCGTCACTTTAGATCCCGAAAACTTTAGACGAGAAAATCGAATCTCATCGAAAGGAATTGATTTGATGAATATTATATTTAGCCCTTCACATTGCAATTTCATTCGCCTCAATATCGGCACAATTATGTCGTCCAATTCTCTTTGATATCTTTTGGAACAGTTTATTTCCTGAAAAAAACATTAACCACTTAAGCACAAAAGCCTACAATAACATCGAATCTTATTCCTCCTAATTGCGCAAATGGGTCGGAAATTTGCCGACGAGATATCACATGCGGAATACCAATTAAGAATTCATACTGAAATTGTTTTAAGTTTGATTTAAGGCAAAACCAACATAGCTGGGTGATTGCACCCAAATCAGTAAACTATAGTGCTCATTAAACGAATGTGCTGCAATTCGAAATCGATTTGTTTCTATGAAAACATCCATCGCCGTTTGAGTTTGTCGAAGACGACAAAGGGAGCGGGATGTTGTCTGAAAAAGGTAAAGTGACAATCATAAAGAGAAATACTCACTTTTTGGAAAACTTGGAGTTGAAGGTAATTGGAGAAATGGTAAAGTCATTTCGGGAGTATAAGGCAGAGCTCTCTATCGCTCTTGAAGGACAGCGAGCCAACAAAATCGATATTTGGCGTTGCTATAGTTACTCACGCCAAGAAATATAGCAGCTGATTGTTCTCGTCGCGTGAATATCACGGTTTGCGGAGGCCGGCGGCAAGAGGTCGTCGATTTCCTAAAGATATAGCGTGTGCGTGTGCGTGTGCGTGTGCGTGTGCGTGTGCGTGTGCGTGTGCGTGTGCGTGTGCGTGTGCGTGTGCGTGTGCGTGTGCGTGTGCGTGTGCGTGTGCGTGTGCGTGTGCGTGTGCGTGTGCGTGTGCGTGTGCGTGTGCGTGTGCGTGTGCGTGTGCGTGTGCGTGTGCGTGTGCGTGTGCGTGTGCGTGTGCGTGTGCGTGTGCGTGTGCGTGTGCGTGTGTTTTCTGACGAACCGGAATCTACCTTATCATCCTCTGCACTTTTTAAATTGTCGGTATCAAAAGAATTCTCTGCGCAAGGAAGTCCTTTGTCGGATACGGAACTGATATGAAAAAGTGCAACACAAAGATCTCGTCTTGGAAAAGTTTGGCATCTGTCTTCAATGTCTGCGATCAAAAAGATTTTCATCTGCTTGATTTTTACATGCGGAGAAGTACTTTCTTGTTTGAAAACGGATAGCGGAAATATGGCTACTCTGCCTCCAATTACTATTAAGACGACTGTTACACCTGTTGTTACTACTACAACTATGAAAATGCGTAAGTCTCTGTCTCTGTCTCTGTCTCTGTCTCTGTCTCTGTCTCTGTCTCTGTCTCTGTCTCTGTCTCTATGCCTCTCAAATTATTTTGTTTCAGTCGTCAGCTACTGTGAAGCTGGATGGTCTCTTTTCGCAGAAACCGATTCCTGTTTCATAGTTAGTCGAAATTTTAGAAAATTCCACATAATTTTTATAGTTGAGCACAACCCCATTGAATTACAATGCTGCCGAAGCATACTGTGAGGGAGAAAGCGCTCATTTGGCTTCTATTCATAGCAAAGCGGAAAATGATTTTGCACTCAGTAAGTTTACAAAATCCTTAAATTTAAAATAGATATACATCATAGGTCTGTCGACAACTGGTAAATTTGTTGACTGGAATTCTCTGACCTGGATTGGGTTTAAGTTGGTCAACAATCAGTTCATGTGGCTTGATGGAACACCCGTAAGAAATCGGTGGATAAATATATTAGGCTTGAATTTTAGGATGACTACAGGAACTTCGCCCAAGACGAGCCAAATGGTGGTGGAAATTCTTGCGGCCAAGTAAGTTAAAAGCGAAAAAATATTTATTCCATTCAGCTCGTTTCCGACAAGCCAGAAGACAATAGTGGAGCGAATGCACACATGTTTACGCTTTGGAATGACGAAGTTTGTACGAACCAGGGCAAGCCGTTGTGCAAGAAGCCGGCACTAAAGAAATAGAGATCCTATTTTGTTATTATGCATTTATATTTTTTTGTATATGATAATACTATACTATGATGTGTACTTATGTGCATAAATGAAGAAATTCTTAAATCTTTAGCGAGATTTTTTCTTAATATAAGAGTGATAAATGCGTTCTAAGATTGACAGTACATTTAAAATTATCATTTTTGCAGTAGGTACCTTTTAAACAACTCAAAGTTTACAAAACCATATTTTAAAACCATAACGTTAACCGTGAAGTCAAAAATATTTCGTTACCACGTATTCCATTTTTAGTTACACGATTTACGATAGTTTTAAAGCTATAATATTATTTTGAACACTTATTTTACCTTCAAAACCGGTTATTTCATTAATATTTTCAATAAATAAAAATAAACAGGTCATTTTCAGTTCCAATGAATTCAAAAGGAGAGGCGGAGGATCCTGGGCCTTCCCAGTACGAGGAGCAAATCTCCGTCGTGAATCCAGAGGACGAAGGTGAGTATTTTTTTTAATTTTTACAATGTAATTTAGGGTACCCAGACGATGGAACCATCACCTACACGGAGGAGGTCATCTACGAGGACGCCGTCGACGAAGACATCAATATAAATGACGTGGATGTGGAGGAAATTGTGGGTTTTATTGATTTTTACTTCCTGTTTGGCTTTTAAAGGTTTAATTGCATTGGTATTTTAGGTAGACGATACGGAAAAATGGACAATTCCCATGGGCCAGGCTCCCGGCTTGAAGCCAGCGTCGCCGATGCAGAAACGCCGATCAAATCGGCCAAGCATTGTGAGTTTTCATGGTATTTTTGTATCAAAAATAGGGTTTTTAACATTAAAACATGGATAAAAATTGGTTTTTAGGTTCTGAGAACGGTGGATGACCTGAGACTGCGACCTAGAGTGGATGTGCGGCCGGGAAGGATCCCCGTTGACGAGTGGGATGAATGTAAGTGGTTTCAAACCGTATAATTTATGTATTAAACCTGGCAGTAATTGTAATTCTGTGGAAAATCGTGCAGTTAAATACAGTTTTAGTGAAGAAAAAAACTTATGTACCAACCATGCGAAAGTTGCAATTTCTGGGGAAAACTATTCGGAAACTACATTAAATATGTGGAAAACCGTGCAACAATTGCAATATTTGTTGAAAATCATGCGGTAATTTCAATTTCATGTTCACCAATTTTCGTGAAAAATTATGCGGAAACCTCTAATTTCTGTAACAAATCGTGCGAAAACTGCAGTTTCTGTGGGGGGAACAACATGAGGAATTTACAATATCTGTGGAAAACCATGCGGTGAATGTTCGGAATAGCATGTGGTGATTGCAGCTTCTGTGAAAAACCGTGCGACAATCGCAATTTTCGCGGAAAACTTTGCGAAAAGTCCAGTTTCCTGTAATGTAAACCTATGCGGCAATTGCAATATCCGTGGAAAACCGTGCGATCCTTGGAATGTTCGTGAAAACCGTGCGACAGTTGCGATTTCCGTGGAACACTATGCGGTTACGGCAATTTACTGTGAAAAAGATATGTGCTAAATTGCAATTTCCATGGAAACCGTGTGGCAATTAGAGTTTCTGTCACAAAACCATGCGATAATGGCAATTGCTTTCACAAATCGTGGGGTTCTCTAAGAAAAGGGGGTCAGCCGCAAATTTTCGAAACTTTTTGTAATAGAAAGGAGTGTCGCAAAATTGACGCCCGCGGTAGCTTGCCCAAGTATGATTTTTTGGGACGGCCCGGTCGGCCCGGGTATGAAAAATTAAATTTTGTATAAATCGGTGCAATATTTTTTTAAATTACTTA
Source organism: Oscheius myriophilus (assembly GCA_964057215.1). Lineage (NCBI taxonomy): Eukaryota > Metazoa > Nematoda > Chromadorea > Rhabditida > Rhabditidae > Oscheius > Oscheius myriophilus. The sequence goes on along the minus strand of OZ059906.1, from coordinate 28,723,404 downwards.
ATAATGTTTGTTACTAACATATAAGTCAACATTAGTTGTACAAAAAAGAATGTCACCGACCGGGATCGAACCCTGGTCGTGTGGGTGGCAATCCGACTGGGTGTTCCAGGGAAAACGGGCCGACCGGGCCGACTCGGGCCGGGCCGACCAAAATTTTCCAACTGTCCCGGCCCGTGAGAACCCCGACAAATCGTGCGTCAATTGAAATTTCCGCGGAAGCTCCAAGTTTATCGGGGTTCTCACGCCAGTTGGAAAATTTTGGTCGGCCCGTTTTCCTTGGACCACCCAGTCAGATTGCCACCCACACGACCAGGGTTCGATCCCGGTCGGTGACATTCTTTTTTGTACAACTAATATTGACTTATATGTTAGTAACAAACATTATTAAGTAATTTAAAACAGTTTAAAAATTTATTGTACCGATTTATACAAAATTTAATTTTTCATACCTGGGCCGACCGGGCCGTCCCAAAAAATCCCTCGGGCCGGCCTGTCATTTGAGAACTGTGATAAAACTATGCTGCAATTGCAGTATCTGTGGAAAACCGTGCGGTCGTTGGAATATCCGTGGCAAACAGTGCGAGAATTGCAATTTCCGCCCAAAACTATGCGGGAACTTCGGTTTGCTGTGACAAATTGTGCGTAAACTACAATTCCCGTGGAAAAATCATGGGCGATTGTGCAGTTTCTGTAATAAAAACCGTGCAATTTCAGTGGAAGACCGTGCGGCAAACGAGATGCTCGATGAGACAGAAGAACCGACTACCTCAGTCATGCCCTCGATTCGCCCCGTTTTGCGAATGTACGCCGACGCGGCTCTGAAAAAGGTTGGGATTTCAGCCCATTTCCTTATATTTGGCATCCGGGCCAGCCCGAGCTCCTGTTTTCTTCAAAATCCATAAAAACCCGCCTCTTTTCAGGCCGACAGGGTCCAACTTCTCGAAATTGAGGACGAGGAGTACCCGGGACAAATCGAAACGGAGGTCGAGGTTTGTCGTTTTTAATGTTTTTTTTTCTATTTTTCTGTCTAGGAGGATCGCGACGAAGCCGTGGCTGAGAGAGACCCCTCGAAAAGGACACAAACCGTTTTTAGTCACAAGCAATGGCCCCTCTATTGGGACCATCCCGTCGATTTTCAGGTAAATTTTGAACAATAACGCCCATGTTGGACGCAAAAGTCTCTGTTTTGGTGTTTGTAGCACCATTTCAACGGTCATAATGGCGTCATTTTGGAGCCTATTGATACCCAGCTGGCTCGAAATACGGTAGACCTCCCACAAAGTAGTAGGGTATTTATTGTAGAAGGAGGGCGCGCACCGTATTTTGACCAGTTTTCAGCCCATATCTGACCAAAATTACCGTAATTCTGAATAAGTTGTCGAATTACGTACCGTAATGTACAGTCGGCGCCAATGTTACTTCGCCGAATTTCGCTCTTAGCTCTGTGTAAATGAAACCAGACGCGAATTTGCGTACGAAAATCCTGTGTTTTAGGATACTTACGCAATTATGGCTTCAAAAATTCACGAACGACAAAATTTTCAACCCCGAATTGGTGGCTTGAACCTAATTGTTCGATTTTTTGAGGGCGGGGTTCTCACGGGCCGGGCCATCTGGAAAATTTTAGGCCGTCCAGCCCGTTCGGCCCGTCCACCCTGGACCACCCATTCAGATTGCCACCCACACGACCAGGGTTCGATCCCGGTCGGTGACATTCTTTTTTGTACAACTAACATTGACTTAAATGTTAGTAACAAACATTATTAAGTAATTTAAAACAGTTTAAAAAATTATTGTACCGATTTATACAAAAATTAAAATTTAATTTTTCATACCTGGGCCGACCGGGCCGGGCCGGGCCGCCCCTAAAAATCCTTCGGCCCGTCATTTGAGAACCCCGGATCAAAATGACATCTTTTTGGCCACTACTTATAAAACTTGGAAAAGCCAGATTGCAACACTGAAATTACATGATATTTTCCAGGAAGCCTGTGAAATCCTCTGTGGAACCATGGTCGTGGACGACAAACTGGTGTGCAGCACTGTTCCCCAAATATACAAAAACGAGGGCTCATTTGTTATCGATCTGCGGCCGATGGTCAATCGACACTCCGTGCACGTGGACGGTATGGGTAGTTGGGGTACGTTTTTTCTCTCTTTTAGACCTTTAATTCTCTTTGTTAGACCTTTAATTACCCATTTCAGGCAAACCTACAGGGAGAGTACGGTACTACACTCGTAGCAAGACGGAACCAGGACGGCTGGTTAGGGCGGACGATGGAAAGGTGTGTAAATGGGGCGAAGGTTAACCTTTTTTTTGGGTAAAGTTTGCCATTTTGGGTACAAAGTTACCCATTCTTGGCAAAAGTTTACCCTTTTTTGGGTACAAGGTTACCCATTTTAGTATCGAATTTGGCTATTTTCCCTGATTTCCAAATTTTGTCAAATTCAAGTAATTTACTTTTAGGGTCGCCTTTTGCCGGAGACGAAGTACGTGTGGAAATGCATGATGAAAAGGTACGAGCACCCGATGACTGCGCAGATCAACGACGGAGCCAACAGGTTTATTAAGAAGGTAAGACTCGTGCACCAGTTGCATTTTTGACAAAAAGTGTGCACCAGTTGCAGTTCCTAATAAAATCCGTGTACTAATTGCATTTACTACAACAAATAACCGTGCACATGTTGCGTATCCTACCAAAAACTGTTGCGTATCCTACCAAAAAAACCGTGCACCAATTGCATTAAACACGTTTAAAAACTGTAAACCACTTGAATTTTATACCTAGAGCACATGTCGCATCATTTAATCAAAAAAAAAAACCCGAAAACCGTGCATACGTTGCTTTATTACCGAAAACCGTGCACTAATTGCATTTCCTTCTGAAAATCGTGCACCAGTTGCATACTAACAAATTTTTTTCACACCAGTTGAATTTTTTTTACCAATAACCGTGCACTTGTTGCATTTTCTTCTGAAAATCGTCAACCACTTGCATGTCTCTTCAAAAACCGTGCAGTAATTGCATTTACTGCCGGAAACTGTGTTTCCGTGGAATTTCCTACCAAAAACTATGCATCAGATGTATTTCCTTCTTTTTTTCTAGAAATCGCAAATGGGGCATAATTTTTGGCAGCGAATAAAACGTTTTCGCTGCCAAAAACTGTGCCACATTGGCGATTTCTAGCCAAAAGCCGTGCATAAATGGCGTTTCCAACCAAACAAACTGAGCTTCAGTTCAATTTTGTATAAAAATTATGCATCAGTTGCATTTTCTACCAGAAACCGTGACCTATTTGCTTTTTTTTCAGTGTTACACCGCCCTCTACCCTACGGACCAGAACAAAGCCGTCGGTTTGGCCATCGTCACCTACGAATGGCTCGGCCGTGAACCTTTCGACTTCCCCATTGTTGGTTTGTACTTTGTAGTTTGAAAAATGCTAATTTAATACGTTTCAGGAAATTTGGCTCGCCCTTTGCGGAGGCAACACGGCCGGGCTCCTCCCTCCACTTCTTGGGAGAACTCCTCATTTGTGAGTTTTTAGACAGAGAGAGAGGGAGAGAGAGAGAGAGAGAGAGAGAGAGAGAGAGAGAGAGAGAGAGGCAAAGATAAAAATCTCAATCTTATTTCAGCAAAATAACGTCGCCGCCCTCCCCTCCACAATCAGCCGCTTTTTCGGAGACATCCCCATGTACGCCGTGGGAGCCGTGGATTTCAACACAGCCGCTTCGATTATTCTGGGAGGGACCATGGTGGAACAGTCGAAGTGGGTGGATTTTGCGAAAGTTTCGGGAAAAATTGCAATTGGTGCACGCTTTTTTGTGTAAAATGCAACTCGTGCACGGTTTTTGGAAGGAAATGCAACTGGTGCGCGGTTTTTGGATCGAAATTCAACAAATGCACGGTATTTGGATCGAAATGCAACGTATGCACGGTATTTGGATCGAAATGCAACTGGTTCACGGTTTTTTTTTTTGGAAGGAAATGCAACTGGTGCACGTTTTTCTTAATGGAAATGCTCCTAGTGCAGGATTTTTAGAAGTAAATGTAACTGGTACACGGTTTTGTACAATTAAAATGCAACTGGTGCATAGTTTTTGGAAAGAAATGCAAATGATGCACGGTTTTCGGTAGGAAATGCAACTCGTGCACGGTTTTTTTATCGAAATGAGACTGATGCACAGTTTTTTTAAACACAAAAAACCTTTTTTTTCAGAATCGCCCACCAGGTGCCCCAAGGCTACCGTGAAGCCGGCACTTTCGTCATCGACATCGAAGGTTTCCCCACGGACGCCTACCTGAGGAGGGATAATAACGGAATATGGGGAAAACCGGCCGGCACTTCGAGGTACTACGTGATCGACGAAGGCAGCGGCGACGCCATCCGCATCGACAGCAATAACAAACTGCCCACGGATCATAGCTACGACATTCAGGTACCGTAATCCGAAATATTGATTGGTGATATGTTGGAATTAATCGATTTCTAATGATAGCAGGACCACTTACAGGCAAGGGTGGCTACGGGCCGGGCCGAGGTCAAAAATTCCAAAAATTGAAAAAAAAAAGTTTTTCGCGATTTATGTGCAGGAATTACGTTTCTATTGGGCCTATTGTATAAAACAACTATGGCAAAAAAGTTTTGTCGGCCGGGGATCGAACTGGGGCAACCAGTCCGACCTCTTAGCCACTCGGCCATGAAAAACATACAAAATTTATATAGGGTAGGTCGAATCCTTCTTCACACAGTATGTTTTGCACAATTAGAACTATGTTTTGCAACAAAAAGAACTTGAAAATAATGACTTTGAAAAGAGTTACATTTAATAATAGATTTTCAAAAAAAAAAAGTGGGACCGGCCCGGGCCGGCCCGTTCCTCAGATTTTCTCGGCCCGGGCCGGCCCCCTGATCAGCCACCCCTGCTTAGAGGTACCGAATCGGGAGTAGGATTCACAGAAAAGCGACCTGAGCCCGCGAAAAATCTATTAAAAACGGCCCACAGTTTCGGGAATTGTAAATTAAAGCGACCCATACCCTAAATTGAAAATTTACAACACCGTTTTTAACGTATATTATAGATATAATGATTGCTTTCATAAATATTGAATAATTTCAGATCCTCTGTAAGAGATACGAGCACCCGATGGTCGAAGGCCGCTTCATACGGAAGATCTACACTGCGAGAGGGGCTGGCGGAGTGAGGGAGTTCCAGCAGAGGGTGCACTTGGCCCTCCTCGTCTACTATTGGAAGGGAGAGCCGGAGTACTTTGAAACGACCAGGCAGAATCAGGTGAGGGCAGAGACGCTGAGAGAGAGAGAGAGAGAGAGAGAGAGAGAGAGAGCAATATGTCTCTTTCAGATAAACGCCATTGACGACCGTCGCTTCATGGAGGGAGACTTCGAAGCCATGGATATTCCTTCCTCCCCTCGTCCCCGCCAGCCAGCCGCCCCCTCAGCGAAACGCATCAAAACGGACTCCTCGCTGAAGAACGGCCTCCCGATGGAAATCACGGACAGTGCCTCCGAAAAGGCGTTCCGAAACGCCGCGTGGAAAAAAGAGTACGAGAATCAGGTACACCCTCCCCCTTTTCTACAGCGAAAGTATGGAACATTCAAGATGAGATTTTCGGCGCTGTTGGACCGAGCGGATGCTTTTCTGTGTCGACTGGAACGGGCTAGTGGCAATGTGTTGTACACTCAGGATAATTCAGAGGGACAGCAGGTGAGCGAGAGAGAGAGCGAGAGAGAGAGAGAGAGAGGCAAAGAGACATTTTCAGGAATGGGTTCAGAGGAGCAACGGAGAAGAAGTGGCCGAACAGGTGCAGTACAACGAATGCGAGTAACGGGATATGTGATACGTGTAATAATAAAGAGAATACACTATTTTCTATTAGAGGGTTTTTCTTCTTCTTTTTTAAAAATTTAAACGCCAGACCGAAGGCTCTGTCTCTACAGTGGGAGTTCTTCTTGAATTTCCGCCCTCAGTATTCAGGGAGGACATCTCTGTATATTCTTATCCAATGAGCCGAATATTTTGATGTAATTATGGGGAGTTTGAAAAACAACATCAGAATAATCTCACTTACTAACAAGAATCACCGAAGTAGGATTGGCGGGCACCGGGGTTCTCAAATGACGGGCCGGGCCGAGGGATTTTTTGGGACGGCCCGGGTATAAAAATTAAATTTGAAATTTAGTGTAATATTTTTTAAACTGCTTTAAATAACGTAATAAGGTTAGTTACTAACATATAAGTCAATATTATTTGTACAAACAAAGAATGTCACCGACCGGGATCGAACCCTGGTCATATGGGTGGCAATCTGACTGGGTGGTCCAAGGCAGGGGTGGCAGTGGGAGGGCCCTGGCAGAAATGGCGCGAACTTTGAAATTTTGAATTTTTAGCAAAAATTTTAGGTTTTTTTTCCCATTATTTAGTTGATTTTGGCTTTTTCTAATTTCTTTTTTGTAATAAATCAATATATAATGGTCGGTAAATCGAAAAATGCAACAAACGAAAAATAAAATTTGCATTTATTTCTTTGTTGTGTAATTTAGGTACTATAAGTGAAATATAGCTGGATTTATTCAAAGAATCGCTAAATGAAGGAAAATGATATATAAAAATGATAACATTTTATGTTAAAAATAAGAATTTCAAAAAATTATCTTTCGCGCCAAAGTGTTCAGGGCCCATGGATCGGGCCTCGGCCCTGAGTCAGGGCCCCGGGCCCTGGTTTTTTACCAGGCTTGACCCCGTGAGAACCCTGGGCTGCTCCCATATATATCGTGTGTGCATTCTGACTGTTTGCTACAAAATTGCAATTTTGAAGCAAACTCAATTTCCAAAAACTTTAGTTGTTGGACCTACCGCGATTTCTCATTCAATAAGAAGGGAACATCAAAAAACTGTTTCAAACAGAGGTTTTCGACCTTTCAACGTTAAATTCAGGGAAAAAACTTGTTTCACATTCGAAATCTACATCAAATATATTGACGACTATTTTTGATGAAAATCCACTTCAAGTGAACAAATGACTAAAAATAGATTCATTAGATTTGATTTTGGGAACTCTTCGTTTTAACGCTTCAGTATATATGTATATAAGTTTCAGGCATGTTTTATGTGACCGGCCACTTTTATCTGTCTATAATCTATAATCTATATAATCTATAATTTATAATCTAGGTCACTTTTTAACGCTGATTTCAAGAATTGTACTTGAAAACAGTCAAAATAAAGCACCAATGCTCCGCGTGGGTGATGTTGATTTTCTGTCGTTTTGATTTTTATGTTGTTGATTGCACATCGATATTGAATTTCTTGTGTTATACTGGAAATGACAATTAAAACTTTTAATGTATTCGTCTGACACATTTGCTAATGAATTGGGAAATTCCAGTTTGGCACGATTACAGCTAAAATTAGAATATTTGGGCAGAGTACGCTGGGTAAGGTAAGACGCTGGGTAAGGTAGATCCCCACGCACTTTCAGTCGACCAGTCGCTTATTACGCTCTTCTGCCCCGAGCCATGCGGCTGCTCCTCCTGCTCCTCCTCATCGTTCCTCTTGCTTCCGGCGTTCCTCGTGCTTACGACGGCAGCGGCATGTTTGAAGGAAATCAAACTCTGACAGATTATTGGAATCTGATGTGTGCGTAACTCACCGGATTTTAATCTTATTGATAATTTAGCGAAGATAATTGTATGCCTTGACGAGAAAACAGTTCCTGACTGTGATGATGTGTGTAGACTAGCGACGAACGGTACACTGGAAGTCGAGTCTGAAGGACTGCCAGGTTTCCTGTTGCACTGCAATCGACGGCTGGCAGATGAAAATCGCAGACTGAAGTTTGATCTGGCAGAGACCCAAAGAAAACTAAACTTCGCCAGAAAAATGGAGCAAAGTGAGAGGGAGTTTTACAACAAAGCCAAGAATGACCTACACGAAAAGGAGGAAGAACTGAAGAAGGAAAGAGCGGCTCTGGTGAAAATGAATGGGACACACATGGCGGAAAGGGAGAAAGCTTTTGAAAAAAGGGAAGAAGATTTGAGAAAGGAGAGGATTGCTCTGGATAAAAACCACGGCGAAACTATCAAAAAGCTGGAAAAAGAAATTCACGACCTCAAAAATCAAATAGAGACGGGAAATGGCAAAACAACTAAGACGACAACTACGCCTAAACCGACGACTACGACGACAACCACAACCACGACAACTACGACTACGACGACTACAACTGTGCCCCCGACTGAGGCTGCTGCGAAAAGGTGGGGTTTGCTTTTCAATTGCACGCCAACCGCTCACCGCCACGGGGCCTTGAAAATGGCGGAGCGCGCAATTCCAAGCTGCAAAACAAGGGGGTGGAGCGTAACGGAATGGTTAGACGGCAACGCACACGCACGCATACACACACTCACACACACACACTCACACACACTCACACACACACACTCACACACTCACACACTCACACACTCACACACTCACACACTCACACACTCACACACTCACACACTCACACACTCACACACTCACACACTCACACACTCACACACTCACACACTCACACACTCACACACTCACACACTCACACACTCACACACTCACACACTCACACACTCACACACTCACACACTCACACACTCACACACTCACACACTCACACACTCACACACTCACACACTCACACACTCACACACTCACACACTCACACACTCACACACTCACACACTCACACACTCACACACTCACACACTCACACACTCACACACTCACACACACACACTCACACTCACACGCACACACACACACACACACACACACGCACACACACACAGAAACACCCGATGGGAATTCGCCTTAAAGTGCGGAAACTGGTTTTGTTAACAGAACGACAAAAATGCAAAGTAATTGTCCAATCCCATCAAAAAGTGTTCTTTTTAGCGAAAACTCCAAGTCTGTGAGCAGTGGATCCGGCAGCAGTGATAGTGGAAGTGGAAGTGACAACAACATGACGATCATCATCGCGTGCAGTGTGTCGGCAGTGGTTCTTCTGCTCGGAATGGCCATTGTGGTGGCTATTGTTGTGGTGAAGATGAAGAAGAAGAGAAAGGCTCACAGTGGCCAGAAAAAGAGCAAGGGAACGAAACACACCAAGGGCAGGACTACGTCGACTGAGAAGAGATCCCATCGGTCGAAGAAGACGAATACGACGACCACCGGTGGTACGACGGCCACCAATACCTGTTCAACGGAAAATTACACGAATATTTATACAAAGTCTCCGGCTACTGCCTACTCGGCCAAGAATACGGCGAGGACCACCTGCTCGACGAAGAAAAATCGGACGAGGAACAGCTACTCGGCCAAGAAAACGACGGTGAAGCCTTCGACGGTGAAGCCTTCGACTGTGACCAAGACTTCCCCTTATGCCACGACTTCCCCCTACACCAAGACTTATACCACGTTTGCCAGTACTACCTACAAACACTGAATTGTAGCGAAAAATGCAAATAAATTCAGAGAGTAATTGCTTTGTTTAAATGTTTCTGTTCCCGTTACTTAAAGAGTGCTATAGCTGCCGCCAAATTGTTATCATGCCAATAAAATTAGAAAGTTCCAGTCATGCCCTGTTGATGTGGACATTCGTAGTCTAATCAGTGATCGATAGAGCATGCTTTGCATGTTTCCGCAATTAGCATATGGTTTCATTTTGGAGACAGCTATACAAAGAGGTGTTTTTCCAAATGCCTGGGTGGCCATTCCGCAGCGGCGCCGAGTTCGTACGGGTGTGAGCCGCGCGTCACTATCGCTGCTGCCACTCTCACGGTGCCGACACATGGTCTTTCCCTCCTTACCGTTTGAAGGAACTCCATTTACAAAAAAAAAGTCTGGGGCTGTCTGCCAGAATAAAGTGTTATAGGTTGCATGTGGTCCCGCCACGAATAGCATTGGCAAAGTGATCTCAATAGTGTAGAATACGCGGTTTTTAGCAAGTCACCAGCGCTTTTCGCGGTGGGACTCATTGCACAAATGTAGGAAAAGGGGGGGCAGAGTTTGGGAAAATTTGGCAATGTTTGGAAAATGAAAGTACCCTACCGTAACTCGGTCAAAAACCGATATCGATTTAAAACTTTCAAAATGGCCTACATATGTTTCCAGAAAGATCAATTTGTGGCCTTTCAATGACTGAGAGCTTGTGTGAGAAGTTTTATGAGAGAGGGAGAGAAAATGAGTGAGAATGAGAGAGAAGAGGAAGAGGGACAGTGAGACAGAGATTGACTGTTGTCGCCACTTCTACGCCTGGTTTACTTTCAGGACACTTGCGAGACCGAGTGGGGCGAAGATGCCTAGCTCGCACAACCAATAGACGGCAGTAAACGTATTCGGGGTTCCAAACGGACCCGCAAGGGAGAGCGCTTCCGCCCTTCTGTCACTCTCACACGAAATAGAACACGAATACTTAGTAACACAGGTTTTACCCTCTGAGACAACATAACAATGGTATAAATGCATAAGAGAACTCTCACTGTGTGTGGACTTGACGGACGGTCGATTCCTGGCTCTGACGGGGATCGGACACAGCTACGGCACCAGTGGACGGAGAGCGGGACGTCATCGGGCAGAAGAGATGACGGCCAAGTTCCACGGATACGGCGGGCAGCTGTCAGAGACCAGGGAGCAGGAAGTAGACCGTCGACGGAGCGAGAGAGCAGCGCATCTGAGGAGGAGGAGTCGTCTTCGCCTGTTAATGCCTTTTGGGACCCAAAACTAGTGATCACCCAACTCTACAGCCTGTTCGGCGTTGGGAGACACGAACGTGTTGAGGGAGGATCCGTAGCCGAAGGCCACTTCACCCGTTAGGCTTCCTGGAAGGAAATTATGTAGTCGTTTACGCCTCGTAGGCAAGTTGGCCCTTCTAGAGGGATGAGATGATGGTGATGATATTACACAGCCATCCTTAAAAGGATTGTCTGACCTGGCGGCCATATTCTGTGTAAGAGCGGCCGCAACGAACCACCGCTCACGGGCAGCGCTTGTGCCGACACCCACGAGACGGGGGCGCCGCGGGCGCCGCCCATTTGGTACGCAGTACGTGAATGCGCGTGCGCGTACAGTAGGCGTAATGGCGTGGAGTGCGCCGTCGGTATTCCAAGGGATCCGAGGGAATATCGGCGACAACTGTCAATCTCTGTCTCACTGTCCCTCTCCCTCTTCTCTCAATCATTGACAGCGAGAAAATGACTGAGAGAGGGACAGATAGTGACGGAGTGAGTGAGAGAGACAGAGGAAGAGAGTATGTGTGTGAAAGAAAGTGAGTGAGTTAGAGAGAGAGAGAGAGTTGGTGAGAAAGAAGGAGAGAGAGAGAGAGAGAGAGAAACAGAGAGACAGAAAGAGCTGGATGCAGATAGAAGAGTTTGATTTTATTGACCACCTCTGTAATTCGTCGCTTAGAATATCATTGAATTTTGAATAACTCTCTAATAATTGAAGAAACCCTCATTGAAAGCCTCATTCTCTTCCATGCGGTTGTTCCCCCTTCTCTTCTTCCTGGTTTTCCCTCTCTTCTCTGCAGATGGTCAGTTTTAAATGCCTCTTTCGTAACTATTGGTTCAGGATCTCTTCTTGACACCAGGCTATGCAAAGAGTTTAAAAGAATGCAGATCTTATCGGATGAATGTGATTTTTCTTTGATGTGTGACGAGGAGAGAAAGGATGCACTCTTTAAAAAAGGGAGAGACAGCGAAACATTGTCTCAAAGCCTGAGTGACGGCCACACATTGGAGTGTTACTATCGAAGGATGACGAAAAATATAGAGAATTTGGTGCAAGAAATGAAGAACAAAATATCAGATCTGAAAAAGAAGATTGATCGGTTAGGAAAAACGAAACAGGATAGGTCAGTGTTGTTCGACATATTTCGTCTCACGCAGCGTTGCGTACTGAAATCGAGAGAAAGGTTCTCGAACTGGATCCGCTGACAAACAGGCAGAAGTTATTTATTGTTCTTTCAAAAATGTGACGTCAATAATAATTGTGGTTGGGTCCGCAGAAGTGTGAAACAGATGAATCGGCTTTTTTAACGGTTTCGAACAATGAAAGCAGTATCAAAAGACGCGTTTTGCGACAAACTCTGCGCCCACCAAATTACGTCTGCTGTCTCGAGCTGTCACTGCATGTACTCCCACCCCATATCCTTCTAAATATGCTGATATACCCAAAAGTCCACGGCGCGGTACCTAGTTTTTTTTGGTAGCCTTCCCTAGTGCAGCGGTCTCAAAATAGTGGTTTGATTCCTTTGGTTCCAATTCACAGCTCGCCAACCGAGGGATGCAACGGCGCGCACAGAGCTAGCCGCTTTTCGCTGCGATACCCAACGCATCATTTGAATGGAACTGGCGAAATAAAAGTGCTCCTTGCCTGGAATTTCTAGGCATTTAAAAAAAAGTTTTGTTTAAATAAATAGCAAAAATGAATTCACGCAGACCTTCCGCCTTGAAAGGTTTCCAGGTGCAAGGTCCCGCGACGAAAAAGCGTAGGTCGAAAACGGCGCCAATTGTAGTTGGCGAGACAGTACGTGATAATACGAGGGCGCAGAGGTTATCGCCCAAACACAGCGATTGAATACAGCTTTCGCTTTCTTTATTCGAAATCGATAGAAAGCCAAATTATCCATTGGGCACATCCCTAACCAGAATTTGTACGCCAAACATTTATTTCCAGGCTTTCAACAGACGGAATGGTGGATGACATAGAGAAGTGCGTGTGAGTTTTGAAGCATAGTGAGTCACTTATTTCTGTATTTAGGCAACCACAAGAAGTTAGCCCATCTGAAGGTACTGAAGACACTGAAAGCAGTAGCAGTAATACCGTAATCATCGCCTGCAGTGTAGCTGGAGGCATTTTTCTGATCGTCGTCGTGGCAGTGGTGGTTGTTTTGATATTGAAGAGGAAGAAGAAGGCACAGGAACTGCAAAATCAGCAACAACAGAGGGTGGAGGCAAAACAGTTTACAATGAGAAAGGCGAAGACCACCACTTCCACGGTGGATCGTCAGAGTAGAACTACGAAATCAAGGCGTTAAGAGTAAAAAGGAATGGTTTGAATAAAATTCAGAACAAAGTTTTACGTTAGTTCAGGCAATCTAAACCATATAAACCTTTCGAGCGTTACAACTTTCGAGTGATACTCTCTTGCAGGCGTTATGAATCTTTAGACATTCTGGTCTTAAGGGCGTTAAGGACTTAGAGGTGTTGCGGATTTTACGTTTATTTATTAGGGGTTACGATCTTACACACGACGTTTCTTTGGAAATTATGACCTTAGGGGCCTAAAAACGTCATTACCAACCGACGTTGGGATAGAACAACAGTGAAAAGCTTAAGGGTATACTGATTTTTCTAGCTTTAAAATCTTACGAACGTTAAGAACCTAGGGTGTTACGAACTTATGAGTACTACTGTCTTAGGAGCGTCAAACCCTTACCAGCGTTACGATTTTACGAGTTTTACATTTCTATAGGGGTTACTATCTTTCGGCGTTAAAATGTCGAGAGCGCTACGATTTTACGATAGTCTTACCTACGAAAGTTACTTAGTAACTAAGTCTTAGTTTCTTAAGGACGCTACAAATTACTTAAGCTCTTACGCGTGTTACACATATTGAAGTGTTAGCTCATACACTATCACATCTCATACACCCTAACCTTTGCGTTATTATCTTATCGTTAGGATTTCACAGATTTCACAGACACAAAATTTCACAGACGTTACGCTTCTATGAGCGTTACGATGCTACAACTATTACAACCTTTCGAACGTTATAATTATTTGACGGTGAAGATATTATGTATGGACGTTACGAATAATGCTGGTTCCGCTTTCACGGTAGCACAGCCAGCGCCCCAATAGCTCAGCCGTGAGTGCAGCGGACTGAAGTTGGGAAGGTTCGAATCCCGTTTGGTGTTTTTAAGAGTATTTTGCAACTAATTTGATAATTTTAACTTGCCGCCAGTTCTTATGCGTGTCTTAGTTCAAATATTGGCACCTGGCCAAGTCGACGAAAATTTCCGCGGAAACCTAGAGAAATCCTACCGTGCTTTTTCATGAGTTTGATTTTCACAGACATTACGATTCAATATACTCCTCGCCCAGCGAGCATTCCGAAGCGGCTGACAATTTTTCTCTGCGTCTATCTATTACGTGACCTATTTCGCCAATTAGATACGCAGGTTGTTCGAAAATGACCCTTTTTGTAGCCATGCCCGGTGGGCAGCGACTATAGTTGTTACAAGATTTTTCAAATCGTTTTATTAACAACTTTTAAATAGAAATCATTGCCACGATTCGGAAACATACCCCTTTTGTATGATTTGGTTTGCAGTCGGTGCTCGTGTACACGACAGACAAAGACGAGAGCGTGGGAAAAAACGAGAATGGCGCGCAATTCAAACGTTTTTTTTCCGCAAAAGTTCAGGCGCTCCAAAACTTGTCCATTTTTGTCCAAAAGGAGAAAATTGCACATGTTTCCGAATCAGGAGGATGAGATCTACTCATTTATAACAATTGCAGATAAACATTCTTCACTCGGTGCTTTACCTTCAAGCTAGGAATCAAAGCCGAGGAGGTAATCTCGTAAACACCCGCAAATACAATAGGTTCAGCCGAAATTTGTGTTAACTTTTCGATCTACTCAAAGCTATTTAGATCACCCCGCTTTTGTTCTTGGCTTCTTCTACCGATTCCTTTGTCCCTTTATGATGAGTCTCAGTAGAGTTTGAAGGTCCTGTCCTTTTTTGACATTTTGCCTCCACTTTTTGATTTTGCTGATTTTTCACTTCCTGTGCCTTCTTCTTCCTCCACCACAAGAAAACAGCCACTCCAATGATTATGGCTATCAGAACAAGGGCTCCGGCCGCAATGCCCCCTTGATTTAAAGGTTCCTTGATGCTACTTTCAGTGGTTGGCACAGTCTTTTGATTATTGATTTGTTGATTATATGGCACTCTGAAAAGAGAAATAAGTGACTCAGGGCGATTCCACATTGCCAGAAATTTAAGAAAGGGGGTTTGATTCAATTCAATCCCCCTAATCTTCTTGGACCAGGTCTCGGCCAGTTGCACACTATTTCTGCCTGAGCATCGCACGAATGGTGCAAAGCTCTTGGATGTTCGGGGTCGAATCCAGCCCCCCTAAATGTTGTTGAAGAAAATCGATTCAAACCCCCTCCTATCTATATTTTAGAAGGAAATTCAGTTGGCCCCTAATCTCACGAGGGAACCTATTTCGGTCAATATGACCAATTGAAACGAGGGGCACGTTTTTGGATAGTCTTAGACATCCCATTAACGAATCTGTTTTCAAAATCTGCTGAGCCGACCTGGGAGCCGCAATATTTCAACTTTTGTTTTTGGAGGATTAGCATTGCAACCTGATTTTGAATATATCACTTCGGCTGATGAAAGCTAACAATGTGATTCGGTGGTACAGTGGTAAGCACACGGGGCTCTTAATTTTGTAGCGATAGTTCGAGTCTAAAGTTTTCCAATCTTTTGCATTTCACTTTTACATGCCTTTTCAGGCCTTTTCAGACAGAGTTGTTTTATGTTTGGGATGCAAAATCTAAAAAATGTGAGAAATATGCAAACAAATTAAAATATTTATTCGTCAACTTTTCTATTTGTTCTCCAATGAAACGTCTGAAAGTGATTCTAAAAACGAAATGCAAAAGATTGTAAAACTTTAGACTCGAACCAACACTACAAAATTAAGAGTCTTGTGTGCTAACCACTATACCACCGAGACACATTTTTGCTTTTATCAGCCGATGTGATATATTCAAAATCAGGTTGCAATGCTAATCCTCCAAAAACAAAAGTGGAAATATTTCGGCTCCCAGGTCTGCTCGACTGATTTTGAAAACAGATTCGTAAATGGGATGCCTAGGGCTATCCAAAAATGTGCCCCTCGTTTCAATTGGCCACACTGACCGAAATAGGTTCCCTCGTCAGTGGGGGATAGTTCATTCCACCCCCACCCCCACCCCCACATCCTATTTGGGAATATTCAAGGTTTCGAAGGTTTAGTTCAACCCTTTATCGTAACGGGAAAGATCCTATCGAACCTTTAACTTTAACTTCATGTTCCCACTCGAACCCCTACTTGTGAAATTCCAATTCACAATACCCCGCCTTCTTGGGTAAGGTCCAATCGATGCCTCATACTATGAGTCATATTTTTTCTTATCCACCCCCCCCCCCATCTGGTTGGGGTTCGTCTCTTTCAATCCGCTTCCCTCTTAGAAAAATTCTCACCGAAATTAATAGTGCTCGCCAACCCCACTTCGGCGGTATTTGGATTTGAGTGAGAATATTTTGATGTTTATATTCGAATTACCATTTATTACATCAAAATAGTGGCCTTCAAAATAGCAGCTTTTTGGCCCTAGTAGGATTGGCGAGGCGTATATTGCAATAGAGATTCAAACATATGGAGGGGACGGTCGTTCAATGAGATCTCTTGCAACTTCTTTAATCATGTTCAGATTTCGTTGCAGACATTCCAATTGTGACCTCATTAAATCATGTTCTTTCACTATCTTTCGAAAATAGCACTCCAACGCAAGACCATTCATAAATCCAGAATCTTCTTCACCGTTTCCGACTTTCGAAGCAACTTTGTCTTGTTCATGTTTTTCGCACATGGCGGAAATATCACATTTTTCTGATTTAACACCCAATCGAACAAAACGGTCGCATATTTTGGATTGTAGACGCTCTCCTGAATGGGAAATTGAGGTGCATAAGAGACTTAAAGCTCACTACGTGCCTCACTTTTACAAGTGAGAGGGAGGAGGAGAAGGAAGACAGGGAGGAACAACCGCATGGAAGAGAGGGAGACTTAAAAGGAGGGAGGTCATTGCAAAAGGAAAATATGCAGCTGACACAATTAGTCTAATTACAGTATGCAGAAAGAAAGAGAGAAAGAGAGAAAGAGAGAAAGAGAGAAAGAGAGAAAGAGAGAAAGAGAGAAAGAGAGAAAGAGAGAAAGAGAGAAAGAGAGAAAGAGAGAAAGAGAGAAAGAGAGAAAGAGAGAAAGAGAGAAAGAGAGAAAGAGAGAAAGAGAGAAAGAGAGAAAGAGAGAAAGAGAGAAAGAGAGAAAGAGAGAAAGAGAGAAAGAGAGAAAGAGAGAAAGAGAGAAAGAGAGAAAGAGAGAAAGAGAGAAAGAGAGAAAGAGAGAAAGAGAGAAAGAGAGAAAGAGAGAAAGAGAGAAAGAGAGAAAGAGAGAAAGAGAGAAAGAGAGAAAGAGAGAAAGAGAGAAAGAGAGAAAGAGAGAAAGAGAGAAAGAGAGAAAGAGAGAAAGAGAGAAAGAGAGAAAGAGAGAAAGAGAGAAAGAGAGAAAGAGAGAAAGAGAGAAAGAGAGAAAGAGAGAAAGAGAGAAAGAGAGAAAGAGAGAAAGAGAGAAAGAGAGAAAGAGAGAAAGAGAGAAAGATAGAAAAAGAGAAAGAGAGAAAGATAGAAAAAGAGAAAGAGAGAAAGAGAGAAAAAGAGAAAGAGAGAAAGAGAGAAAAAGAGAAAGAGAGAAAGAGAGAAAAAGAGAAAGAGAGAAAGAGAGAAAGATAGAAAAAGAGAAAGAGAGAAAGATAGAAAAAGAGAAAGAGAGAAAAAGAGAAAGAGAGAAAAAGAGAAAAAGAGAAGAGATTTTTTATACACTCACACACTCACACACTCACACACATTTTGATATTTCCTCGTTTATCTATTTCCATCATCTGACTTTTACTATATCACTCCGCTTTTGTTCTTGGTTTCTTCTGTCGATTCCTTTGTTCCTTTACGATGAGTCTCGGTAGATTTTGTAGATCTTCTCCTTTGTTGATACTTTGCCTCCACTTTTTGATTTTGCTGATTTTTCAATTCCCGACCCTTCTTCTTCCTCCACCACAAGAAAACAGCCACTCCAACGAGCGCAATGATGAGAAGAATGCCTCCTGTCACACTGCACGCGATGATTATTGTTGAGTTGTCGCCACTTTCCTCGCTTTTCTCTCTAATTGTGTAGCGTGAATTGTCAATCTTTTGTCTTCTGAATAAGGAAATGAGTTAACAATGATGATTCAGAACCCAATTTAGGACTGCCAATGGCCACTACACCCAAAAGATGCCAAAAAAAAAAACTGTTGCGAAAAACTGTTGCGCATCGTTTCAGTTTAGCGGCATTTTGCAGTATACTACAAATGTCGAACAATGCGAAAAACTGCAATTTCAAACGCATTTTTCCAGTTTTTGAGGTTTTCTGGTCCCTGTGTACAAAAGCATTTTACTATGAACCCAACTAGAGCTGTTTGAAAATACCACTTCAAAAGAATTCGACCAGTTTTACAAAATTACAGTACCTACCGTAACCCAGGTCAAAAATCTAAATTGACCTAAAGTTTCAAAATGCTCTATATGGGCCAATAGGAAGGTTATTGAGCGATTTTGGGCCAATTCGAGTACCACCAACTTTTTCTTAAGACAATGGATATTACAGAGACGGCGTCGAAATACGGGATACGAATTGGATACGATACAAAACGAAATATCTAATCCGCAGTGAAATTGAAAAATTGGAAACCAGATTGTGGGCCGAACCGACTGGTTTTTTTTTGAGAGGCGTTTTTGAGAGTTTTTGAGAGGGTTTTTTTTAATGTAAGTAAAATGGAATGTAACTTACTGCCCCAGGCACTCACTCTTCGCAGTCCTGAAGTGGTGGTCGCCGTAAACTCCCAGTTTTCACGGTGTCTGTGAGACCCTCTAGATCTCGTTGGAGTGTGCCCAGTGTTGACTCCATGGAGAAAAATTCCATATCCAAATCTCGATACTTGCATTCCAATAAGAAATCAGCCAAAACAGAATATTCTAGTTTTGAAGCAACTTCTTCTTTTTTCCCTTCTTGGCAAAAGAAACGGAATGTAAGTAAATTGCATTCCCCTTCATTAATTCCCAAACGAATCAAATCCTTGCATAGGGAAGACTGAAGTTGAGATCCTGGATGAGAATGGAGAAATTATGAGAACAGAAAACCCACTTTTTGTCTCAATTTCACTGTTTGCACAGGTGAGAGGGAGGAGAAGGAGGAGGAGGAGAGGGAGGAACAACCGCATGGGAGGGAGAGGAGTTTTTCAATGAGTGACGCAAATGAATCAATTATTCTAAAAAGAAAGGGAGTCAGCGTATAGGAGACAAAGAGATCATTTCTACGACTCTTTCTCCATTATGTGGTTGTTTCGTCTCCTTCTCCTTCTGTTTTTGTATCGTTTCAGGTAGTCTTATTTACATTTACGGCGGAAATAAATTTATGCCCCTCTCTAACAAACAGTTGCGCCCCCCCCCCGCTTATCCAATTTGACCATTCAAGTAAGCACCCCGCACCTGAATATGGGGGCTTAATTTAATGATCCATTATGGGGGTTTATCTAGATTTATGTGTCCCAACCCCATTTCGATTGTCCCCCCCTCTATTTGACGATTCACTTAAACACCCCACTTAAGGCACAGAAAAGGTCATTCAGTTAAACGCCTTATCTAATTCATTTAAGCCCCCCCATTGCTGTGCACGCCGCCACAGTCGGTTGGTTAACGAGAGAATGATTTATGAACCCTATCAATGCGAATTTATGACCGCCTGAATATGGAGGGGGGCTTAACTGAATGAAGGGGGCGGGGTTATCATTCAAATTAACCCCCTCCCAATTGATATGTGGGGGGCTTAATTAGTACATGCTGAAATGCTATATATAACCACCCCCTTTATTCAGTTATGCCCCCCCAAACGAACAGTTTAGTTATATAAAAATTATGTGGTTGTTTCGTCTCCTTCTCCTTCTGTTTTTGTGTCGTTCCAGGTATTTCCGTTTACATTTACACCAGAAAAAATACAGTTCATCTATTCGACAAATCAAGTTTGCCCCCCCCCCATGCCTAATTATGGGGGCTTAACTGAATCACTTAGTATGAGGGTTTATCTAGATTCATGTTTCCCAACCCCATTCGAATTTGAGCTTTTACTGGGTAAGCCCCACGCTCGGTTTGTCCCGAGCGATAAGAAGTATTGATGAACGTTCGAATATGGGGGCTTAACTAAATGACGCGTTGGGGGAGTTATCTTGATTTAGATTCCCCCATTAAAATGGGAACTTCATTAGTGTATACTGCTTCATATACCCCTTCCCCTTTATTTATTCACCCCTCCCAAACAAACAGTTTAGTTAAAGGGACCATCAGGGGCCTTTTGCAAGTTTATTATATTTGATTATTCATAATTTATTATTTCAGGATTCCATAACCATTTTAATGCACGTATCCGATAAAAGAGTATTTTAATGATGAATAAGTGAAAAATTTTGTTCCAACGGGCCATACGCAGGGTCGCGGTGTTTACAGAAAAGTGTGCGCAAATCGGCAAGCTGGCACTTTGCCAAAATGTTCTTTGCGGAATTTCAAGCCCAGTTTTAATATTTGCTCTAAAATGGGTATTTTAATAGTTTTTTTTTCGGTTTTTACACTATTAAAAATAAACACACGCTAAATAACTGCCGCAAAATATATGAAAATGCATAAAAATATAGCTGGTAGCCGAGTGGGCTGTGGAAAAGGCTCTCACCGGCGTTTCTCGTTCTGTCTGCGTCTCTCAGCGAGAGGTTTGATCCTCGCAGCCAAATCAATTCAACAAATCCCAAAGGAGTAGTCGCGGGCAATTCGTAATCGCAGGTAGTGCCGCGTTGGTTTTTATTACCGTGGGGGTACTGTAGCATAAAAAGGCCCCTGACAATCCCTTTTTAAAATAAAATTTAGAATGAAACTTAAGATGACATTCAAACAATAATTGGTATCAGCTAATTTTGTTCATTTTGCCCTAAAAATTACAAACAAAGTTCAAATAATGCAAAATAAAATGATTACTAAAGCGAATATTGAAAATCCAAAAATGTGCATTTAGCTTTCACAATAAAGCGTATATTGTAGAATGCTCAGCAATGGGGGCTTAATTGGATTAGCTGGGGCTGTTTTCCGACTTACATATTTTGCGCATGAATATCGGTGCTTCACTGAGCTGCTATTTTTGGGGGGGGGGGGGCTCGACCGAAACGTACTAAAATTCCCTTTTTGCCAAACACAGCGTCTGAATTTAACCTTAGAACGGCATTTTGAGAGATTTTGCCATTTAACTCATCCCGAAATGGTTGGATTGATGTAAGTTTGGTTGTGTTGAATGTGGCCAAATCAAAATCAGCCGATGTTGACCTGCCTACAGTAACACGGAACCAAAAATCGATAAATGCCTAAAACGCTCAAAATGTTATCTTGATGCCTTTGCCAAAGTTGAAAAAAATGAAATTTCGAGCAGAACGCGAAACTAAGATATCGCATGTTAATGGATTTCAGGTACAAGGTCCCGCAACGAAACGCGTAGGTCATAAACGGCGCCAACTGCATGTCGTGAGAGAGTACGCGTAATTAGGAGGGCGCAGAGTTTTTCGCCAAACAAAGCGTTTGAATATTGAATATAGTCAAAAAGCCAAATCATAGCATTCGCAAAGTGGAAATAGGCGAGAAAAAGCCGCTCTTTATCTGCGTCTTCGCTTTTTGCACGCTATTTTCCCTGCGTATCGCGCGAAAGCTCCATTTAAACCGTTTTTGAAATAATTGTACAGATTATAAATCATTTCTTCTGTTTCAGCCTCCCATGTCAGCAACAAATATATAATTCCAAGAAAATCCCAACCACTGAACGTAGCATCAAGGAACCTTTAATCATAGGGGGCATTGTGGCCGGAGCCCTTGTTCTGATCGCCATAATCATCGGAGTAGCTGTTATCTTTTGGTGGAGGAAGAAGAAGGCACAGGAATTGAAATATCAGCAAAATCAAAAAGTGGAAGCGATCATTCAGAAAAGGAGAAGGCCTACCACCTCTACTGAGATTTGCAAAGGAACAAAGGAATCGGCAGAAGACGCCAAGAACAAAAGCGGAGTGATCTAAACAGCTTTAGGTAGATCAAAAAGTAAAGTCAATTATCGGGGTGTGTTTTCGGGTGTAGAGTGTCTTTGCTTGTATACTTTTCACCCAACGACCTATCTGCACATCTAATTACTGTTTGCGCAAATGTTCGACTGCGTATATGCATTTTCGATCAAACGAGAGTGGCAACCAACGACTTCGAGATGAGAAACGCATGCTACTGCTATCCATTCAGATCCGCAGTGGCCGAAAGTCTAAAACGAGTGCCATTTTCAAGCACAAAGTGGTTAATATGTACCCCTAACTCTAAAAGAGCGCACACTATCGCGTCATTTGCCCAATGAATACCATTGGAACCAACCAGGGTACTGGTGCACATTGCAGGGTTTGACCGATTGGACGCAGGTTGTTATAGTTCAAGCAGTCTCATTCCAATTCGTTAGATGGCCAGTCTCATTTTATCACAAAACGGGCTATAGTTTTCGCCAAATTGAAATCGTGCCAATAAAATTAGAATGTTCAAGTGATGCTCTGTTGATATGGGAAATTCGTAGTCTAATCATGGTCGACAGAGCATGCTTGGCATGTTTCCGCAATTAACATAAGATTTCCGTTTGGCGACAGCTATAGTTTCAATTAAAAATGTCTCAGTCTCAGTCTCAGTCTCAGTCTCAGTCTCAGTCTCAGTCTCAGTCTCAGTCTCAGTCTCAGTCTCAGTCTCAGTCTCAGTCTCAGTCTCAGTCTCAGTCTCAGTCTCAGTCTCAGTCTCAGTCTCAGTCTCAGTCTCAGTCTCAGTCTCAGTCTCAGTCTCAGTCTCAGTCTCAGTCTCAGTCTCAGTCTCAGTCTCAGTCTCAGTCTCAGTCGCAGCCTCAGTCTCAGTCTCAGTCTCAGTCTCAGTCTCAGTCTCAGTCTCAGTCGCAGCCTCAGTCTCAGTCTCAGTCTCAGTCTCAGTCTCAGTCTCAGTCTCAGTCTCAGTCTCAGTCTCAGTCTCAGTCTCAGTCTCAGTCTCAGTCTCAGTCTCAGTCGCAGCCTCAGTCTCAGTCTCAGTCTCAGTCTCAGTCTCAGTCTCAGTCTCAGTCTCAGTCTCAGTCTCAGTCTCAGTCTCAGTCTCAGTCTCAGTCTCAGTCTCAGTCTCAGTCTCAGTCTCAGTCTCAGTCGCAGCCTCAGTCTCAGTCTCAGTCTCAGTCTCAGTCTCAGTCTCAGTCTCAGTCGCAGCCTCAGTCTCAGTCTCAGTCTCAGTCTCAGTCTCAGTCTCAGTCTCAGTCTCAGTCTCAGTCTCAGTCTCAGTCTCAGTCGCAGCCTCAGTCTCAGTCTCAGTCGCAGCCTCAGTCTCAGTCTCAGTCTCAGTCTCAGTCTCAGTCTCAGTCTCAGTCTCAGTCTCAGTCGCAGCCTCAGTCTCAGTCTCAGTCTCAGTCTCAGTCTCAGTCTCAGTCTCAGTCTCAGTCTCAGTCTCAGTCTCAGTCTCAGTCTCAGTCTCAGTCTCAGTCTCAGTCTCAGTCTCAGTCTCAGTCTCAGTCGCAGCCTCAGTCTCAGTCTGTGTCTCTTTTTATTTCTTAAGCCTATTCGCTTTCAGTGGTGGTGGTAATATGGACCGGACAACCTTAGTCATAATAATAGTATCATCCTTGTCCGCTGTCCTTCTTTTAATTTTTCTGCCTGTCAACATTTATGAGTGCTGCAAATGGAGATCAATAAAAAGACAGGAAGAATTCTTTGATGAGATGGAGGAAAAGAGAAATGAAGGAAGTCAGGCTATATCGGTCAATGCAAACTATCCAAAAGTGAATTATCCGAGAGCAACCCCGGCTACGATTCCGAATGTGGAGGCTCAGTAGAAGGAGCGACATAATTACTGTTTTGAGAACAATAACAATAAAACTACAAAATACAATTAAGAGAATAATGGACATATGAATAATGAATATATTAATAGAGAAGATTACTCCTCGAACAACTGTAATTTTTTTTTGATCTAATGCTGTTCGCCTGTTTTTATTCTTTTACATGCACCCACTAACGCGTGATGTTTTGCCACGAGTGCTATTTGAACTCAGTCAGGAGTGTCACCGATGTGGTGCGGGTGCGAGCCGCAGGGGTCATCCGGTGCAAAATGTGAAATTGTAGCTTTAACTGTCGCCAAAATGAAATCATATGCTAATTGCGAAAATGTGCAAATCATGATCTGTCATCTGCTGATTAAACTACGAACTTCAACGTCAACAGAGGATCACTGGAACATTCTAATTTTATTGGCATTATTCCAATTTGGCGACAGTTATATGTCGTTACTCATGAGCCTACGTTCGCAGGATATCAAAATTTCCAAAAAGGTCGGTGGTTGAGGAGTATACTACGTCTTCGAGTATACTACGCCTACGTAATGCATTAGCATATGATAACCTTGTCGTTACTGCAATACGGAAAGAGTCATTTGTGCGCCTCTCTCTCCCTCATGCGGTTGTTCCTCTTTCTTCCCCTCCTTCTCCTCTTCTGTGCTGTTCCAGGTATCCCTACTTACAATCAGATGTTTAACTTTTGCTTAGCTATCTGCAATGCCTTTGGTGAAGAAAATTCTGAAACTTACAGGTACGTTTCTGTCTCTCTGTCTCTCTGTCTCTCTGTCTCTCTGCCTCTCTGCCTCTCTGCCTCTCTGTCTCTCTGTCTCTCTGTCTCTCTGTCTCTCTGTTTCTCTCTGCCTCTCTGCCTCTCTGTCTCTCTGTCTCTCTGTCTCTCTGTTTCTCTCTGCCTCTCTGCCTCTCTGCCTCTCTACCTCTCTGCCTCTCTGCCTCTCTGCCTCTCTGCCTCTCTGTCTCTCTGTCTCTCTGTCTCTCTGTCTCTCTGTCTCTCTGTCTCTCTGTCTCTCTGTCTCTCTGTCTCTCTGTCTCTCTGTCTCTCTGTCTCTCTGTCTCTCTGTCTCTCTGTCTCTCTGTCTCTCTGTCTCTCCCTCTCGCTGTTTCTGAAGTCTTCCCTCTTTTCAGTGGTGGCGAAACAGAAGAGAAGAAAAGTGATAAAATGAGCAAGACCACCTTTCTCATAATAATATTGTCCTCCGTGTTCGCTGGCTGTCTTCTGATTATTGCTATTATCATCGTTTATCAGTGTTTGAAATGTAGATCAATCAGAAAACAGGAAGAATTTATGGATGAGATGGCGGAAAAGAGAAACGATGGAAGCCAGGCTATGCCAATCAATGCAAACTATCCAAAAGTGAATTATCCGAGAGCGACGCAGGTTCCGATTGAGACTGCGGAGACACTGTAGAAGAAACGACGTATCTACTGTTTTTAAGAACGATAACAATAAAACAAGACACCTCAATAAAAAGTAATTATATTGCTTAGGGAAAAATTCAGTTAAGCCCCCCACCCTAGTATGGCCCCCCACGCTCGGTTTGGTCCCCCAAACAATACGAATTTCTTAACTTTCGTAGGTGGGGGCGTAACTGAATTATGCACCCTGGGGTGTTTATCTGTATTCAGTTTAACCCCCCGCAATTGAAATGGGGAGCTCAACTAGCCGACCCGGAACTTCTTCAGAGAACCCCCCGTATAATTCAGTTATGCCCCCATACGAATACTTCAGTTATCCCCCCTCCCCAATTCAGTTAAACCACCCAACTAATTCAGTTATAGTGCTTTTTCAAAAAAGAGTCAAGGAAAAAGGGATTTTCCTAAAGGACAGGTACATTTGGTCCCGCCGCGATTTCTTAATTGTCTGCGCACTCCACTTTAATAGGGTTCTTTCGCTTGTTAATTTTCTTTTCACTTCAATGTTTCGATCTGGCAGTGGTTAAATATGAGTGGAAATCAAGTTCGTTGAAAAGTCGTCGATTCTTTGTTGGAAATGGATTATAAACACCCTATCTAATTCAGTTATGCCCCCATTTGAACAATTTAGGTAAATTACAAGTTCACACCGAAAGGTACGAAGTAAATCCTAAACAGATTTATTAACGGTCAATTTCTTAGCAATTTACTATTTATTTAGAAAAATATATAGTATAATCAATAAAAAATGCCCATGGTGTGTAACTCAAATGAGGAAAACGTAATAAAACGATGAAATATATGTAAGAAACTAAAATAGGTAAATATTAATAACATTAATTGATAAACTAAACATAACGTTATTAAAAAAAAGAAAAGTGAAATAAAATTCAAAATCCTAAAAACCCAAATTTAGCTGCTTACAATAAAGCGTTGGGAATTGGATACTCAGTTATGGGGGGTCTTAAATGAATTTTATGGGGGTGTTTGTCTGAATTACCTAAACGGCACCTGAAATGGGGTGCTCAACTGAATTGTTTGGGGGGCCAAACCGAGCGGCTATTTTGGGGGGCGTAACTGAATTGGCTGGGGGGGTTTAACTGAATTTCCCCCCTCGCATATACTTCGGTCAATATGACCGCAAAAGATGCGATAATGATAAAGTTGCTAAACTTTTATGACGTTTCTATGTCACACAAATCATTTTCTAAAACTCGTAAAACACCGGGTCCCCTTTTCTCATAAAAATCTGATTTCGATCGGCATCGTAAAGACGAGGTCGCACTTTTCTGGCCGATCTCCGATTTTTATCTGGTTTGCATAACATAAAGCTGGAATGGTGTTCCCAGCACATTTCAAGGATCTAGTTATTGTTTGTTACAAGTTTTTATATCTTACAATCTTTAACTTGGAAGTTTGAAGGTTTTCATGTACAAGGTCCCGCAACGAATGGCGTAGGCCAGAAACAGAGCAACATTACGCGTAAATATAATTACGCGTGGAAAATTCTGCGCCCTCTTAAAAGAGGGCGCAGAATTTCTCGCCAATGCAGCTTTTTGATACTGCTTTCATTTTTCGAAACTGGTAAAAATACGAATAGATTCTGTGGACATGCTCGGAATAATGCTGAATTAGCATTTTATTTAAATTGGCAACTTCGATACCGAAAGAGTCTTTTTTTGCGCCTCTCTCTCCCTCATGCGGTTGTTCCTCTTTCTTCCACTCCTTCTCCTTTTCTGTGCAGTTCCAGGTAACCATACTTGCATTCATATGCTTAATTCTTATTTAGCTATCTGTAATGCTGTTGGTAATGAAAGCAGCGAAGATTGGAACAACCCCAGTTCTACAGTCCGTTCCCCATCCAATCGTTTTGGGTTAAACATGGAAGATTTGATGAAATGTAATAAAAAGTTCGAAGAGTGGCGAGAGAATCCCCTTCCTTTGAGTGTCTACCGTAAATTCAATATGTTGTCTCCCGATTTTCGTTATGATACTAAAACCTTGGAGGAAATAGACAGACTGGTAAAACAAGAAAAAGAAGCACGAAAACAGGATCCCCCAACGAGGATTCAAAAATCCGGTGAAACTTATGGGAGTCCGAATTCGGACTGGTACGAGTCTTTTTCACTCAGTCACTCACTCACTCACTCACTCAGTCACTCACTCACTCACTCACTCACTCACTCACTCACTCACTCACTCACTCACTCACTCACTCACTCACTCACTCACTCACTCACTCACTCACTCACTCACTCACTCACTCACTCACTCACTCACTCACTCACTCACTCACTCACTCACTCACTCACTCACTCACTCACTCACTCACTCACTCACTCACTCACTCACTCACTCACTCACTCACTCACTCACTCACTCACTCACTCACTCACTCACTCACTCACTCACTCACTCACTCACTCACTCACTCACTCACTCACTCACTCACCTCACCTCACCTCACCTCACCTCACCTCACCTCACCTCACCTCACCTTTCTGTCTCTCTGTCTCTCTGTCTCTCTGTCTCTCTGTCTCTCTGTCTCTCTGTCTCTCTGTCTCTCTGTCTCTCTGTCTCTCTGTCTCTCTGTCTCTCTGTCTCTCTGTCTCTCTGTCTCTCTGTCTCTCTGTCTCTCTGTCTCTCTGTCTCTCTGTCTCTCTGTCTCTCTGTCTCTCTGTCTCTCTGTCTCTCTGTCTCTCTGTCTCTCTGTCTCTCTGTCTCTCTGTCTCTCTGTCTCTCTCTCTCTCCATTATTGCATTCTTTCAGTGGTCAAAAAAGAAGTACAGCTACGGATGGAAACAAAAGCGATGGCAACAGCAATATGTACCTCTACATAGCTGTTGGTGTAACTGCGGTGGCGCTTATAATTATTCAAGTCGTTGTTTGCTGTTTTTGTCGTCGTCGCCGTCGTGGTTACGCGTTTGTAGGAGGGGTGCAACAAGAAGAATTATATGAAAATAGGAGAATTCAAACAAATCGGCTCACTCACTCACTCACTCACTCACTCACTCACTCACTCACTCACTCACTCACTCACTCACTCACTCACTCACTCACTCACTCACTCACTCACTCACTCACTCACTCACTCACTCACTCACTCACTCACTCACTCACTCACTCACTCACTCACTCACTCACTCACTCACTCACTCACTCACTCACCTCACCTCACCTCACCTCACCTCACCTCACCTCACCTTTCTGTCTCTCTGTCTCTCTGTCTCTCTGTCTCTCTGTCTCTCTGTCTCTCTGTCTCTCTGTCTCTCTGTCTCTCTGTCTCGCTGTCTCTCTGTCTCTCTGTCTCTCTGTCTCTCTGTCTCTCTGTCTCTCTGTCTCTCTGTCTCTCTGTCTCTCTGTCTCTCTGTCTCTCTGTCTCTCTCTGTCTGTCTGTCTCTCTGTCTCTGTCTGTCGGTCTCTCTGTCTCTCTGTCTCTCTGTCTCTCTCTCTCTCCATTATTGCATTCTTTCAGTGGTCAAAAAAGAAGTACAGCTACGGATGGAAACAAAAGCGATGGCAACAGCAATATGTACCTCTACATAGCTGTTGGTGTAACTGCGGTGGCGCTTATAATTATTCAAGTCGTTGTTTGCTGTTTTTGTCGTCGTCGCCGTCGTGGTTACGCGTTTGTAGGAGGGGTGCAACAAGAAGAATTATATGAAAATAGGAGAATTCAAACAAATCGGTTGTATCCGAGGACGGAAAGGAACAATCAAGGGGATCAGGCAGAGCCCAATGTGGACTATCCCACTATGAATAAAAAGGAAAGCGGTTCGGAGCAAGAAACTGTGTAGATTCTGAAGAAGAAAGGAGATCTGCTGTTTTAAGAATGATCGCAATAAAACTTGCTGGGACAATCAATCAGTTCTATCTCTTTAATTTTTGTGGAATTTTCCCTAGGTGTGTTCAACGGTCGCTAATAGCAATTAAGCACGACTTTGACCGTCTTATCGTACAAATACTGGTAATGGAAGCAATTTGTTCGCGGGGTTTTGATACAAGGAATATATCAATTGGTAGTTTAGATCCAACCAATTGAATATCCGTTTTAAAAATCTCCTGAATTCCCATAAATACTGAAGTCCGTAATGGTACCCCCGGAGTTTGAAACGAGATCTATACCATTGGATAGAGCATAAAAAGTTGTCCCTAAAAGTGGTCTCCAATTTTGCTGCGGACACCTGGGAGCCGAGAAATGTCGGTTTTCGTTTTTATGCTAAACTATGCATTTACGCAAATGTGGCTTATCTTGGGAAGAAATCGACCGCTAAAATGTG
>OZ059906.1:28663852-28688852 GCA_964057215.1 Oscheius myriophilus | reverse complement strand
CTCTCTCTCTCTCTCTCTCTCTCTCTCTCTCTCTTCTCTCTTCTTTCTCTCTCTTTCTTTCTCTCTCTCTCTCTCTCTCTCTCTCTCTCTCTCTGCAGCCATTATTTTTCTAAACGTCTCTCTGTCTCAAAATCTCTCAGCCTCAATATTTCTCTTAGCATGCCTCAAACTCTATATTTCTGAGCCTCAATGTATCTCTCACAACCTCCCTATCTCTCATCCTCTGTGTATGTTTCTCCAAGTCTCTCTCTGTATTTGCCTCAATGTCTCATTCTCCTTTTTCACCTATATTTCTCTCTAACCCCTCTTTCTTTTCCGACTTTCCATGCTTTTCCGTCTCTACCTCAAAGTCTCCCTCATTTTCTTTCTATCTCTCTCTGTCTCGATTTTTTCTTTCCCATGCTTCTCTTTCTCTAACTCAACGTTTCTCTGTTTTTGCCTTAACATTCCTTTGCCATAGCTTAAACGCCTCAGTGCCTCACCTCTTTCTCTCTTTCTCTCTCTCTCTCTCTCTCTTTCTCCCCTCTCTCTCTCTTTATCCCTCTCTCTCTCTCTTTCCCTTTCTCTCTCTATCTCCCTCTCTCTCTATCTCTATCTCTCTCTATCTCTCTCTCTCTCTCCCCCCCCCTCTCTCTCTCTCTCTCTCTCCCAAAAGTCCTCCCCAAGTCCAATACCATGATTCACTGCCTTGTGTCGTGTTTTTGACCGGTAGAGAACGGTTTCGGCTACGTTGCAGCTTAAGGGAATTTGCATTAAGAGCCAAACAACGGGAACTCAGCTGATATACATGTGCATGCATTTCACCTGCAGTTCCCCAAAATCTGTTTACGGTCCAACTTTTGCGAAAACTTTTGATCCATCATGTAGATTTTCTGCCTCCCACAACACATTTATTCTTTTTATAATCGATTATCTTAATGTATTCAACTTATTTCTAAAAACAGTTAAATTAAAAGCCAATCAATAACTAACGCGCAATTTGAAGTATAGCTGCACGAGAGAGCATAATTTGACAAAAACACTTTTAAAAACGATTTTGCTGATCAACTGTAAATTTAGTGTTGAAAAATAGATGAATTTAAAATCTACAACTTTGCAACGTTGAAATGACGTCATTCGACGATATATTGAGATAGTACTTGCGCGAAGAGACACAGACAGATGGATTAAGCGGCGGGAGTTTCGGAAATGACGTCATTGTGAATGACAAATCGATGACTAATGCACGCATTTTATCGATCGATGTCTTTATCTATCATATATTATCGATCGATTATTTTGTCTTTGAACTAATCGATATTTTACTATTTGCTTATATTGATCGATTATGGCATCGAACTAATCGACATTAACCGTGACATATCGATTTTTTCCTGGCAGGCTGAAATTTCTTTACAAATCGACATTTCCAAGGGAATTGTTGCAAAACAAAAAAATGTGAATATGCAATGTTTAGAAAAAAAATTATTGATTTGTTTTAAAAAATTTAAATTGTTTTAAAAAGTAGAGCGCAACGATTTCAGCAATCAATCGAATTTTTTTAATCGAATATCTTATCGTTAGCTTGTCTCCTAAAATTGGCATTTTGTAACAACAATAAAAATCTGAATGAAAAAATAGCATTAGTGCATTTTTTCAAGTTTCGCAGTCAATCGATAATGGGGTTTATCGATTTTTTCTTCCTTTTTTGATGAATCTTTACAGAAGTTTGCTTTTTCAAAAACTTTCAAATTTCCTGGTAAAATCGCGATCGAGAACGGTCTCACCTACGCCACCGATTAAAAAATTTACATTTCCCGCCGGCGAGAGAGTTAGAGAATGGAGAGAGTGCAGAGAAAAGAAAGAGGGCAGGGCGCGACAGTTGAACTTCGGTGCTCCTCCTGAACGGGAGGAGTGCTTCTGCCAGGGAAAAGTGACTTCACAGGTAATCAATATCCCCCTAAATCAATCGATATATCAATTAAATATCTTAAAACTCTTTAATAATCGATTATCGATTGGTTTGTTTCAGGTCGAGGAGGTAGCTCTGCTGCCGATGGACGACCGTTTCAAGAAGGAACTTAAGAAACTTGAACATGATTATTCTAATGAAAACACTGTGGTAGGTTATTGATTTTTATTGTTATTGTTTCGCCAGATTAATCGATACCTCACTTTATTGATTTTTCCTTGATTTCGATTTTTATTTAAGAAGGCCTACATTCCAAAAATTGCATTCAAAATGGATTTCTTCCGTAAATTTTTCATGTTTTCCAATTTTTTTCTAATCATGTCAATTTCGCGATAGTGGTTCGAATGAAAAATAATAATCAAACTTTCACGCTGTTTTTCGCAATTCTAATTTTATTTTTTATTTTTTACAAAATCGGCGGCGTATCCGCGCTCTGCTGCCAACGCGCCAAAGCGAAATTTTGAAAACGCAAATTTAAAAAGTGTGTTCTACGCTCGAATAAAATTATTGGAGAATTTTACGTAATTTCCTGTATTCATGGTATAATTATTATGTTAATGAAAACATTCCGATCGCTGTCATTTTGAATACATCGTTGGCTTAAAATCAATTTTTCCGGAATTTCCGAACTTTATCCATTTTTTCCTTATTTTTTGTGTTTTTTCTGAATAAAATTAGTTTATCGTGCTTTATTTGCCCTAAAACGTTTGTGAAAATAATCGATTTCTTCATCTGAAAACTGTCATTTGGATACATCGTTGGCTTAAAATATATTAAACGATGAACTATTCGACAGTAGTTTTTCCGTGAATTTTCACGTAAAACAATTGCGAAAGTTTGCGTTAAAAACGCTGTGCGGTAAAAACGCTAATTCAATCGATTCCGACTCCTGGCACCATCAGACACAGATCACTTTTTTCTACGTCGCTAATCCTCTTAAACCAGTATGGCTTAAATCGGTCAATGAACGGTCTCGAACGGATTACACGTCACTGTTATTGATTTATTGCGATATTTGCTACAAAGAAAAAAGTTTTTTTTAGAGATTAAGTGACATCTACAGAAGCAACAGCCAGGAGGCGGCACAACAACCGGCGAGGTACAAGCCATGGTGGCTACGGGCGGCTGGGAGCAGAGTCAGAGGAGCACTGCTCTCAGATTGGGCATTTTTGGCGATTTTGGGAATTATTGTGGCCGGATTGTCGATGTTTGTTGATGGATTGGTCTTCACTATGCAAGAATGTAAGCGATAGAGAGAGAGAGAGAGAGAGAGAGAGAGAGAGAGAGAGAGAGAGAGAGAGAGGTGAGGTGAGGTGAGGTGAGGTGAGGTGAGGTGAGGTGAGGTGAGGTGAGGTGAGGTGAGGTGATGTGAGGTGAGGTGAGGTGAGGTGAGGTGAGGTGAGGTGAGGTGAGGTGAGGTGAGGTGAGGTGAGGTGAGGTGAGGTGAGGTGAGGTGAGGTGAGGTGAGGTGAGGTGAGGTGAGGTGAGGTGAGGTGAGGTGAGGTGAGGTGAGGTGAGGTGAGGTGAGGTGAGGTGAGGTGAGGTGAGGTGAGGTGAGGTGAGGTGAGGTGAGGTGAGGTGAGGTGAGGTGAGGTGAGGTGAGGTGAGGTGAGGTGAGGTGAGGTGAGGTGAGGTGAGGTGAGGTGAGGTGAGGTGAGGTGAGGTGAGGTGACAGTGAGTTCCTCCTCACCCCTTCTTTTCAGTCGAATCCCAAGCCGTCTCCCTCACCTGGGAGGGTGCTCCCTTCTGGCGAAGTGCCCTCTCCTTCCTCTCCTGGATGCTCTACACCACCTGTCTCGTCGCCGCCTCCGCCGCCTTTGTCCACGCCGTTTCTCCTCAAGCCATCGGCTCCGGAATCCCCGAAATGAAGACCATCATCCGAGGAGTTGTCCTCAAAGACTACCTTAATTTTCGAACACTTGTCTCAAAAACAATTGGCGTTGCTCTCAGCCTGGGTAGTGGAATTCCAATTGGAAAAATGGTAAGTAAGCTGCAATTCGGTTAAGGCTCTAAAACTTTAGGGTCCATTTGTGCACATCGCTTCCTTGGTGGCCAATCAACTATCGCTAATTGCTGCCAAGTTCGACCCAGTGTTTCTGTCCGAGACGCGAAGGGCAGAATGTCTCGCAGCCGCTTGTGCCGTAGGGGTGGCCTGCACCTTCAGCTCCCCAGTTGGAGGTGAGTTAAGCACAGTCTGTGTCCAAGATCTGTTTGGGAAGGGCGTAGGCCATAAACTGCGCCTACTGCATGTCGCGAGACATTACGCGTAATAAGGAAGGCGCGAAGTTTATGCCAAAAAAGCGTTTGAATACTGCTTTCTTTGTTTCAAACTGCTAGAAAGCCGAAATTTCAGTTGCGCTTAGAACCCTATCGTACCTTAACCATACCATACGCAGTTACCTTAGCTGAAACGACTTTAGCTGTTCTAACAATAGCTTAACCTATCATAATCTACCTGACCTTAAGGTTACATTTATTACCTTACCCTAGCAGATCATAATACAAATAAAGTTACTAACGACAATCTTCTTTATTTGACTTCACTTAGCAAAGATGCCATCTTCTTTAGCTGGTTTACGTCATAATGATAACCTCAGTGTGCCTTACCTCGCTTTACTTTATCTACACCACTTACCTGAACGTAACATACGCTTAACATACAATACAATACCTTATCCTGCAGACCTTAACACACCTTAAGTTACTGGTTAAGGTCTATCTTAATTGCCTTAACTCACCTAAAGACAATTCTTCAGAGGTCGTGTTCTCTAGTTAACACCAGTTACCAAAGTTACCTAAGCTTACCTCATCTAAACCTACAAAAATCCAAATTCTTATTTAATTTAATCGACTTTATACAGTGCGGGAAATAAGTATAGGTCCACTTCAAAATTTCGATTTTTTCAAATCTCGCTCAAAATCTTGATATGCCCTATATGTCATCGTCTTCCCCATGGTCGATTACCCCTTGCTGCAACAAACAAGAGGTTTTCATTTGCATATTCAAATTTTAGGCTAATTTTCGCGAAAAATGCAAAATTCAGGTGGGAAAAAAGTATAGGTCCACTCTAAAAAACTGAGCATTTTTTTAAGACAGAAGAAAAATCAATAGTCAACAGGTCCTCCACGACGAAGGAGACACTCCGAGTGACGGCTGGGAAAGGAAAGAAAAAGTTTGCAACTCATCGAAGGCGTTATCTTAGCCCACTTTTGACTGAAAACCCTCTTCAGCTGGTCGACAGTGAAAAAGTGCTTTTTCATAGGGTTTCAGCTTCCCCATGACAATTCATTAGAAGTTTTGGGGTCTCATTGAGTTCCAAGAGTGTCTGTATTCTTATGAAAGTGATAACTTTGTTAGAAACATTCCGCTGGATACGACACACACCGTCACCGTTTGCAAAAACACGCGTATCAGGATACGGACAGAAATTTTTTGAGACCTCGAGACAGACACCATTGGAAAGCCCATGAAAATTTGTCTTGGAAAATGTTTTTGTTGCTGTTCAGAAAAATATCCTATCTCAGCAAACACGCGTTGAAAACAATAAAAATTGTTGTTTTTCTGCTATGAAAATCGGAATTTGCTAATTTTTCATTGGAATACAGTGAGAAAATTTGGTTTTCAACGCGTGTTTGCTGAGATAGGATATTTTTCTGAACAGCAACAAAAACATTTTCCAAGACAAATTTTCATGGGCTTTCCAATGGTGTCTGTCTCGAGGTCTCAAAAAATTTCTGTCCGTATCCTGATACGCGTGTTTTTGCAAACGGTGACGGTGTGTGTCGTATCCAGCGGAATGTTTCTAACAAAGTTATCACTTTCATAAGAATACAGACACTCTTGGAACTCAATGAGACCCCAAAACTTCTAATGAATTGTCATGGGGAAGCTGAAACCCTATGAAAAAGCACTTTTTCACTGTCGACCAGCTGAAGAGGGTTTTCAGTCAAAAGTGGGCTAAGATAACGCCTTCGATGAGTTGCAAACTTTTTCTTTCCTTTCCCAGCCGTCACTCGGAGTGTCTCCTTCGTCGTGGAGGACCTGTTGACTATTGATTTTTCTTCTGTCTTAAAAAATGCTCAGTTTTTTAGAGTGGACCTATACTTTTTTCCCACCTGAATTTTGCATTTTTCGCGAAAATTAGCCTAAAATTTGAATATGCAAATGAAAACCTCTTGTTTGTTGCAGCAAGGGGTAATCGACCATGGGGAAGACGATGACATATAGGGCATATCAAGATTTTGAGCGAGATTTGAAAAAATCGAAATTTGGAAGTGGACCTATACTTATTTCC
The DNA here is from genome assembly GCA_964057215.1 of Oscheius myriophilus. Classification (NCBI taxonomy): domain Eukaryota; kingdom Metazoa; phylum Nematoda; class Chromadorea; order Rhabditida; family Rhabditidae; genus Oscheius; species Oscheius myriophilus. The sequence continues at coordinate 28,682,606 of OZ059906.1, read as the reverse complement.
CGCACTGTACTACTCGTCAATCCGACTTTGGCCAAAAAGCGGCCACGCCCCTTTTGTAGCGCACTATTTTGATGTAATAATGGATAATTCGAATGTCAACATCAGAATAATCACATTCATTTCCAAAATCCCGCGGAAAAATTCACTTTTAATGTCCCTGACTACACTATCCAACTTATCAAGTCAAGCTTAAAATGATATATGTGCGTTACTATACTCCTCGCCCACCGAAATGAATAATGACAGATCTACACATTCACATTTTTGCATAATTTTCCATTATTTCTTACTCAAAGTTATGCTAATATCAAAGATTTGCGAGAAAGGTCGTTGGGCGACGAGTATACCTTAATCTGCCTTAACCCTCTTTAAAATATCTATCTAGGCGTTCTCTTCTCTATTGAAGTAACAACTATGTACTTCTCAGTAAGGAGCTACTGGAGAGGCTTCTTTGCCGCCTGCTGTGGAGCTACCACTATTCGTCTATTAAGGGGGTTTGTGGCCCAAACTGAAGGTACCTAATCACATCAATTAGACCTAATCAGAGGGTTTCAGTTACTGTCACAGCGTTCTATCAGACAAGCTTCAAGCCAGATTCCTTCAGTGTTCATGAAATGCCACTTTTCGCCCTTTTGGGAGTGCTTTGTGGAGTTCTTGGAGCGGGGTATATAAGAGCTTATGGAGGATTGGTACTATTCCTTAGGAACAACAAGGCTGCTAAGCATATTTTCCAGCAACAGTGAGTTTTTAGGCTTCTTTTAGTCTCTCTCTCTCTCTCTCTCTCTCTCTCTCTCTCTCTCTCTCTCTCTCTCTCTTACTGACCCTCCTTGTCTCTCGCACCCACTCACTTCTTCACTCACTCTCTCACTCTCTCACTCTCTCACTCTCTCACTCTCTCACTCTCTCACTCTCTCACTCTCTCACTCTCTCACTCTCTCACTCTCTCACTCTCTCACTCTCTCACTCTCTCACTCTCTCACTCTCTCACTCTCTCACTCTCTCACTCTCTCACTCTCTCACTCTCTCACTCTCTCACTCTCTCACTCTCTCACTCTCTCACTCTCTCACTCTCTCACTCTCTCACTCTCTCACTCTCTCACTCTCTCACTCTCTCACTCTCTCACACTCTCACTCTCTCACTCTCTCACTCTCTCATTCTCTCACTCTCTCACTCTCTCACTCTCTCACTCTCTCACTCTCTCACTCTCTCACTCTCTCACTCTCTCACTCTCTCACTCTCTCACTCTCTCACTCTCTCACTCTCTCACTCTCTCACTCTCTCACTCTCTCACTCTCTCACTCTCTCACTCTCTCACTCTCTCACTCTCTCACTCTCTCACTCTCTCACTCTCTCACTCTCTCACTCTCTCACTCTCTCACTCTCTCACTCTCTCACTCTCTCACTCTCTCACTCTCTCACTCTCTCACTCTCTCACTCTCTCACTCTCTCACTCTCTCACTCTCTCACTCTCTCACTCTCTCACTCTCTCACTCTCTCACTCTCTCACTCTCTCACTCTCTCACTCTCTCACTCTCTCACTCTCTCACTCTCTCACTCTCTCACTCTCTCACTCTCTCACTCTCGCACTCTCTCACTCTCTCACTCTCTCACTCTCTCACTCTCACTCTCTCACTCTCTCACTCTCTCATTCTCTCACTCTCTCATTCTCTCATTCTCTCACTCTCTCACTCTCTCACTCTCTCACTCTCTCACTCTCTCACTCTCTCACTCTCTCACTCTCTCACTCTCTCACTCTCTCATTCTCTCACTCTCTCACTCTCTCACTCTCTCACTCTCTCACTCTCTCACTCTCTCACTCTCTCACTCTCTCACTCTCTCACTCTCTCACTCTCTCACTCTCTCACTCTCTCACTCTCTCACTCTCTCACTCTCTCACTCTCTCACTCTCTCACTCTCTCACTCTCTCACTCTCTCACTCTCTCACTCTCTCACTCTCTCACTCTCTCACTCTCTCACTCTCTCACTCTCTCACTCTCTCACTCTCTCACTCTCTCACTCTCTCACTCTCTCACTCTCTCACTCTCTCACTCTCTCACTCTCTCACTCTCTCACTCTCTTACTCTCTCACTCTCTTACTCTCTCACTCTCTCACTCTCTCACTCTCTCACTCTCTCACTCTCTCACTCTCTCACTCTCTCACTCTCTCACTCTCTCACTCTCTCACTCTCTCACTCTCTCACTCTCTCACTCTCTCACTCTCTCACTCTCTCACTCTCTCACTCTCTCACTCTCTCACTCTCTCACTCTCTTACTCTCTCACTCTCTTACTCTCTCACTCTCTCACTCTCTCACTCTCTCACTCTCTCACTCTCTCACTCTCTCACTCTCTCACTCTCTCACTCTCTTACTCTCTCACTCTCTTACTTTCTCACTCTCTCACTCTCTCACTCTCTCACTCTCTCACTCTCTCACTCTCTCACTCTCTTACTCTCTCACTCTCTTACTTTCTCACTCTCTCTCACTCTGCCGCTCTATTTTTCTCACTTCTCTCTTTCAGTTGGATCGTCTACCCCCTCTTCGTCTCCATGGTCTTCAGTCTCATCTCCTTTCCCCACGGCCTTGGCGACTTCACAACCGGCCGAGTTTGTCTCTCCGTCTCTTTTCTATATCTCTATCTCTCCAGGTCAAATTCTCCAACAACCTCCGTGACTTCTTCGCCAACTGCACCTTCTCAGAGCCCTTGGACTCTCCCTTCGGCTGTTCAGACTCTGTCTCCCCTCATTGGCGAGGCTCCGTCGTCCCCGCCCTCCTCCTCTTCCTCATCTTCCATATAGTCTTCTCCGTCGTTTGTACCACTCTACCCGTCCCTGCTGGCATTTTCATGCCAATTTTCGTCATCGGTGCTGCTACTGGGAGACTTATGGGCGAATGCGTGGCCCTGATCATCTCAATGCCAGGACTGATCTGTCCCGGAGTGTACGCCGTCGTGGGAGCCGCGGCCTTCTCAGCCTCCGTGACCCACTCCGTCTCAGTCTCCGTGATGATCTTTGAAATCACAGGACAGCTTCACTTTATTCTACCCGTGGTGGTATACCGTAACCTTTATTCAAATTCTACTGTAGATTTTCAGATATCGGTTGTTATTTCTAACGCTGTTTCGGCCTACCTTCAGCCGTCTTTCTTTGACACCATAATTAAGATCAAACATCTTCCTTTTCTTCCAGACATCCCGCCTACTAAGAGCGTGTAAGTTACAGTAACCACTGCGCTACAGTAAGCAAGGTTGTCCTTCAATTACTGTAGCTACAGTATCCAAACACAAGTATAGTAACCGAGGGCCGCATACGATATTGTGAAATAGGCTTAACTTACGGTAGATGCATTTCGAACGTTAAGTGGGGAAGTAGAGTTACGATAGTAATAATGATAGCACCGGATACTGTAGCTGCAAAAAGTTAGGTCATTATCGATTTGTCTAATTACAAGTACCCTATTACCTGGCGCACCAGTTAAGCTGGGGTTGTGGTAGCTACAGTAACCATTTAAAAACAATTTCTGGTTTTGGCAATGCGGGCTTACTGTATGTGACACTTAAGACGAGATCAGGTTACTGTAGGAAAAAGCTCGGCATACTGTAGGTATAGCTTGGGTAGGCAAAATTAGAACTTGTATGTTTACGGTAGACTTGGGTTACAATGGGCACAACTGAATATTCGGTTATTTTACAAACATTTTCCACACATCTTGTGTTACGGTATCTTCGGTTACTGTAGACACATTTTGATTTTTGTAGATATAGCGGTTTTGATTACGCTAGAAACACCTGAATCTTTGGTTACTGTAGGCCACTCGTGTGATACGGTAGATGATAGGGCTTGGGTTACGGTAGGTACAACGCAACGATCGATCAGTGTGAGCACAGCCTTTGTTACGGTAGTTATAGGCGCTTGGTACGGTAGACAGAACTGAATCTTCTGTTACTGTAGACACATCGTGGGTTACGGTAAATATGAGGGCTTCGCTGACGGTAGGCAGAACTGAACACTCGGATACTGTAGGTACAACCAGGGTTACGGTAGATATAGGGGTTAAGTTTACAGAAGGCATAACTAAATTTTCGTAAACATATCTTGTATTATGGTATAAAAGAGGATCTGGTTACGGTAGACATATCTGCTGAATCGTTGGCTACTGTAGGCACAACTTGAGCCATAGCTGGGGTTACGGTAATTTTGATGTTTAAGGTATGCACAACGAGATTAGTTACTGTAGGCACAGCCTGGGTTACGGTATGTACGTGGACTTCGTGTACGGAAGGAACAAATGCATCTTGTGCAAAATGTGTGTATTACTGAGGGTACTGTAGATTTCCTTATTTCCTTTCAGCGTCCACACAACCTACGCGGATGACTTCATGGTGTTCCCAGTGACTGCCGTACCCCGTACGACCACCTACACAGCTCTGCGCCAAATTTTGATCGATAAGGCTGAAATCCGAATCTTTCCTGTAATCGATAGCAATGAGAACCAAATGCTGATGGGTACAGTGACCAGAAGATATTTATTAGAACTATTGGAGCGTCAGGTAAAATTTTTGAATTTGGAAATAAAATGGTACTTCAGGTTGGAGATGGAGCCAGAAGACAGGAGGCTGAGAGAAGGGTTCGAAAGGCTATTGAGATGATTGATGAACATTTCCAAATGAGTAATCAGGTTGGTTTTGTGCTTTTTTTAAACCAGGTTTTGTGGGGGGTCCGCACAGTTTTCTCTGCCATTAATTCTTGGTTTAATGTAATTTTTGGCAATTAAGGGTAAAACATTTTTGAAAACAAAAACAAAACAAACAAAATTTTGCCTAACTCCGCGGTAGCAGAGTGCGATTTTCAATTGGTACCTCAAACTTGGGTAATTGAACCGAAATATTGCGTATGAACAAAGGGGTGTCACTCGGCAGCCGCCGATCTGATATAGTCGGTGTCCAAATAACAACTGCCCCTTTGGAACCTTAAAGAATTATAGGTATCTGGTCCTGCAGCGATTCGAGTAGATCAGAAAGGGCGCGAATTGCGGACGCGCGTTTCTTAGGAGAGCGCAGAGAAACCAGACAAAATAGCGTCTGAGCAATGTTTCTTTTTGTGCGAAATTTCAGGAAGGCCATTTATTGTTCGGATACAGACTATACGGGAATTGCGGTGACACCGCGAGAACTCCGTCGAAACCCGTACCAAATAGGTACCCGCTGTGGTAGGGGTTATTTAAGCGACTGAATGTCACAGCCTCATTAACACTTATCGGTGATTGAAAAGGTCAGCGCTCAGCCTGTCATAAGTCGCAAGTCGCTATAATCCGAGCCACGACGTTGCCTTTTCTGTCCCTTTAATCAGGTGGTCACAGGCTCTCATGGAATCAGTGAACACTCCGGATGGCCGGGGGGTTTACCCATGCGGGTTAGTTAATAGTATTCGGTTTGTGGTTCCGTAACTCTGGCATCTAATAGCAGTTGATCCGTTCGCTGCGAAGAGCTCTGCTAACGTCCCACGTGACTAGAAAAGATTCCTCTTTTGTTTCTTTGTTAGGTTTTATTTTTGACATTGTTGGAAAGAAGTAGTGATAAAAAATGAGCTGAAAGACAGAAAATAAGCTGAGTGACATACATAGGGACAGAGACAGGAAGTAGCGGAATTTGAACTGACCGGACGGAGAGAGAAGGACAGGAAGAGGAAAAGAGAATGGCAGTGCTTTGTTCACGTAGCACTCACGTAACGGAAGGGGAAAAGAAATGGGACGGGTAGGAAATATAACTGTTAAAAAAAGAACCGCCTGAGAATAGAACAACGTAAAAATAGAACTGCGAAATAGTGTGCAACGTGACGAGACTTAGCCTTCATTAGCATACCACAGTTCTATTTTCTGGCAGTTCTATTTTCGACGGTTCTCTTTCCTACCCGTCCCTAAAATCATTGACCGACCGATTTACCTTTTCCCTCTGGGGAAGTGAACGCGTGGTTTTACGCTGATAGACCATACACACACAGAAACCGTAGCGTTTTATTATAAGGGATAGGCGACAGCGTCAAAAGTTTTGGATCAGTATTAATTAGCACCTGGAACCCAGCAAGTAAAATTTTGAGTTTGAAATTACAGTTTTTCGCATTTTCAAAAAGACGCCGTCTCTGTAAGATTTGAACGCCGATTTATTTGATCTGGAAAATTTTCACTTTCGGTAGGCCAAATATGTTTTCAAAAGTTCTTACGTTAAACGGAAATCCGAAGTATCCGTTCCCACACTGTAATTTCCTTTTCAGATCCACAAAGCCCGTTCTGAATCCTCCCTCTCTGTGGACAATGGCCTAGCTGTTTTGACTACTGTGGACAACAACTTAGCGCCTCCGATCCGTCGCTCAATGGAGGCTGAAGACACCGGGCGCTTCTCTGTGCAACCTGTGACTCCGAAAGAGACGAAAGATTCACCCACAAGGAGAAATGCCTTCTGCAGCCTGAGCGCAGTTCCATCTGCTGGTGAGGAGTGCAGCACACACACGCGCACATACACACACACACACACACACACACACACACACACACACACACACACACACACACACACTGTTTTCAGCCACCGTATCAATCGCCTCTAGCGACGGCGATCACCAAAAGTCGCATCACTCAAGACAACATTGCCCTGGTGTTGTGAAAAGTAAGCCACGCCCCTTTTAGAAACAGCCAGGGGGACATTCAGACTACATCAAACAAGCCAAACGATATCTGCATCTGATGCAGAGCCCCAGAAAGGAGGAATCAGTCCTTGTCAATGCCTTCGACCTTACCTCACAAGAAAGAGAAGAGTGGGAGAAGTTACGAATGGAGGATACACTTGAACTCGACGATGAAGATATTGACCCTGCTCCATTCCAGTTGACAGCTAGGACTTCGCTTTTTAGGGTAAGTGGGGGGTTGTAGCGTCAGGTCATCTATCTGTATCTCACTTCAAAGTCAACCAACTTCGGTTTTGAAAACAGCAATCGATAGAAAATTTATTCTTCAAAACACTGCTTTTGACATCAACAAAATCTTCGTTCACCGCATGTGAAAAAGGGAAATCTCAGAAGAATATTGGCAACAAAGCGCTTTAATCGACGTCGAGCCGCGCCCCAGTGGTCGCTGCGGCGAGTCCTTATTGAAGCAGCGTTCAGCGTCATTTAATCCTTAGTTAGATAAGGAACTTAAAGAGAGCATTAGGGATGTTTTCCACCATCATGCAAATCATATGCTAATGAGGACCTGGCAAGCACTGTGTTAACAACCGTTTCCTGGAGCGATGTTTAAGAAAATTATTTCATTTGGAATCACATAACTTGCATACGGTTCATTTTCAATTAGAAATGGCGGCTGATGGTCCCTCTAAGGTAGCTAAAGCAAGCTCAGATACTATCGATAATGTATAGCTGTCGCCAAAACAGAATCATATGCTAATTGCGGAAACATGCAAAACAAGCTCTGCCAATGATTGATTAGACTACGAATTTCAATATCATCAGAGGATCACTGGGACATGCTAATGTTATTGGCACGTTTCCAATTTGGCGACAGCTATATTCATCTTTGTCGTATTTTAGATTCACAGCATTTTCTCAATGCTCCAGTTAGCCAAGGCGTATGTGACAGACTGCGGCCGCCTAGTGGGCGTGGTCACCCTCTCAGATGTGAGTTACTCTCTCTCTCTCTCTCTCTCTCTCTCTCTCTCTCTCTCCCTATCTCTCTCTCTTTCTCTCTCTCCCTAACCCTCCCTCTCTTCAGTTACGCTGCGCCTTGGAGCGATCCGAACGCACGGAAGCCATCGAAGTGAAGAGACCAACCCTCCCCACCACTTCTCCTCAAGCGGACCTTCTGAAGAAGAGCAGTTCTTCGCAGGTCGTGGATATCCTCACCCCCACTCTGGAGGTAGTCAGACCGACCGCCCAAGTCCCCACCGTCGATGTGGAGACGGGCAGTCTGTCCAGGAAACAGTCATCCTCAGTCAGGTATTTTTTTATAAATTATTACTTTAAAATTGCTCATGCAGGTACACGAGAAGCTGCAAACGACCGGTGAATCGCCAGATGAGTTTGGCTCCGGAAGCCGCCCACCACACAGTGCCGGCTGGCAGGTCGCCAGGGTTGGAGGAAGCCGTCGACACACTTCGAAGGATCTCGCGGGTATAGGGGAAGACCCCTTAGGAACCGATCGCATAAATATTATTTTCATTTTCGGGTTTTGCATCTGGGTGGGCGCGTGCGTGGACTCTTCAAAGGGCCGCAGCGGCAGCTTCGCGTGTCCTCGGTAGTATAGTGGTGAGTATCCGCGTCTGTCATATGCAAGACCCGGTTTCAATTCCCGGCCGGGGAGAATCTTTTGCTTTCATTGTAAAATACCCAAAAACAAAATAGGAGACTGTCACCAATCTTAATTCTCAGAACTTCGTAGATCTGTGTTTCTCCTAAGGAATGTCCATATTCTCCACCGAAGCTGTGTTGCTCACTGGATTGTTCACATTCGGATAATTTGCCCTCGGATAGTTTGCGTTAGAATTGACTCCCATTGTGTGGCTCCCTTGAAGTCTCTTCTCCACCATCTCGTCAAAAAATGCTTCCTGTTGCCTCCTGGATTCCCTTTTGCAACAGAAAATAACGATCAATACTACAAACGAAAGAGTAAAGAAAATGCATCCAAAGGCTATCACGAATATGATGGAGGGGTCCATTCCGCTTTTCCTTTTGTATTTATTCTCACTGTCGCTTTGGCCACTGAAATGAGGAGAGGTGAGGAGAGGTGAGGTGAGGAGAGGAGAGGTGAGGTGAGGTGAGGAGAGGTGAGGTGAGGTGAGGAGAGGTGAGGTGAGGTGAGGTGAGGTGAGGTGAGGTGAGGTGAGGTGAGGTGAGGTGAGGTGAGGTGAGGTGAGGTGAGGTGAGGTGAGGTGAGGTGAGGTGAGGTGAGGTGAGGTGAGGTGAGGTGAGGTGAGGTGAGGTGAGGTGAGGTGAGGTGAGGTGAGGTGAGGTGAGGTGAGGTGAGGTGAGGTGAGGTGAGGTGAGGTGAGGTGAGGTGAGGTGAGGTGAGGTGAGGTGAGGTGAGGTGAGGTGAGGTGAGGTGAGGTGAGGTGAGGTGAGGTGAGGTGAGGTGAGGTGAGGTGAGGTGAGGTGAGGTGAGGTGAGGTGAGGTGAGGTGAGGTGAGGTGAGGTGAGGTGAGGTGAGGTGAGGTGAGGTGAGGTGAGGTGAGGTGAGGTGAGGTGAGGTGAGGTGAGGTGAGGTGAGGTGAGGTGAGGTGAGGTGAGGTGAGGTGAGGTGAGGTGAGGTGAGGTGAGGTGAGGTGAGGTGAGGTGAGGTGCGGTGAGGTGAGGTGAGGTGAGGTGAGGTGAGGTGAGGTGAGGTGAGGTGAGGTGAGGTGAGGTGAGGTGAGGTGAGGTGAGGTGAGGTGAGGTGAGGTGAGGTGAGGTGAGGTGAGGTGAGGTGAGGTGAGGTGAGGTGAGGTGAGGTGAGGTGAGGTGAGGTGAGGTGAGGTGAGGTGAGGTGAGGTGAGGTGAGGTGAGGTGAGGTGAGGTGAGGTGAGGTGAGGTGAGGTGAGGTGAGTGAGTGAGTGAGTGAGTGAGTGAGTGAGTGAGTGAGTGAGTGAGTGAGTGAGTGAGTGAGTGAGTGAGTGGGTGAGTGAAAAAGACTCGTACCTGTCCGAATTCGGACTCCCATAAGTTTCACCGGATTTTTCAGTCCTCGTTGGGAGATCATGTTTTCGTGCTTCTTTTTCCTCTTTTACCAATTTATCTATTTCCTCCAAGGTTGTAGTATCATAACGAAAATCGGGTGACAACATATTGAATTTACGGTAGACACTCAAAGGGAGGGGATTCTCTCGCCACTCTTCAAACTTTTTATTCCATTTCATCAAATCTTCCATTTTTAAACCAAAATGGTTGGATGGGGAACGGACTGTAGAACTGCGGATGTTCCCATCTCCGTTAACTTCTTCATTGGTTTCATTACCAAGAGCATTGCAGATAGCTAAACATAAAGTTGATATCTAGATGTAAAGAGGGATACCTGGAACTACACAGAAGAGGAGGAGAGGAAGAAAGAGGAACAGCCGCATAGGAGAGGGAGAGGCAGAGAAATGTCTCTTTGGGTTTTGGCTTGGTGATAGGAAAATCGTATGCTAATGTATTACGCAATATTATGACTCGGTCATAATTTGGCTGGCAAAATCACGCAAAAATTTCAATTTTCACTTTAAAAACAAAATATTTTGCACATCCAACACCACCATCGTCTTCTCCGTCTAAATTTACGTCATAGTTTGCTCTTGAATTTGGAAAATACACATATTTAAGCGCGCGCGGCCAAAAAAATCAAGATTTCTTAACAAATCGGGTTGCCATTGTGGCGCCGCCTTGGCTGCCCCAACCTTTGCGGCCCGCACCCGTACTACATCGGTGACGCCCCTGATCCGGGTTGTTCAAGCAACGGCGATTTTCAAATTTCGAATGAGGGATAGGGAAATGTGACGTGGAAATGAATACTTTATTAATCATACTGTATCATCGGTCTCTGTCTCTTCAAAGATACATAGGATCGTCGAAGGCGCTGAGAGTGAGTGTGACCCGTGCTGCACCCGCCGCTGTTCCCGTCGGCACCTCCACCTCCATTTCCCTGAAAGAGATGATGTAAGAGAGAGAGAGAGAGAGAGAGAGAGAGAGAGACTGAGACTGAGACTGAGACTGAGAGACCCACCTGCTGTCATTATCGATGAGCGCCGTCAACTCAGCCGTTCCCAGCAGTTTATCCCTGGCCATCCTCCTATCCTCCCAAAGTTGTAGGTAAAACTGCTGACGAGGTCCTCCCCTGTGGAAGACAAACTGCTCATCAAAGTCCGCCCGTCCCCCACACTTCTTCGTCAAAGTGCGGACTTTAGCCTTGCCGCCGGTAAGGATCAGGTACAGATCAGAATCTGAAAATTTGATGTCGATGGATGATCTCTGTTGACACGCTGTGAACTTTTGATCTGGCGCAGAGACGTGAGAATTTAGCAGGAAGGAGTCACCTTGACTGGGATCAAATAAGTGATAGAAGAAGCGCCGAAGTGCGACAGACGCAGGAGTGGGTGGCGGTGATCTTTGAGAAATCGCGCGAAGAAATGGCGCTTGCAAAAATATTGTCTCGTTGAATTTCAGTGGTAATAATGTTTCATGTATTTTCCGGTGTACATAGCAATTTAAAGTGTAATTTTAAAAAGAAAAACATTTGAAGTCAGAATCGATAAACGCAGCACAACTGTTTTCTAAAATCTAACAAATTCCAAGACCCAGAAGGGCTCAGGTTTTTTATATGAGGTTTCCATCAATGCTGGTCTTCGGAAATATAGCTGTCGCCAAACGAGCATCATGCCAAAAACGGCCTTAATGCAGCAGTCGTGCGATACTCAGGCAGAAATAGTGTGCGAGAAGCAAGGGTGGCTACGGGCCGGGCCAGCCGGCCCGGGCCGGCCCGCTCTCCAAAAATTCACGGCCCGGCCCGGCTCGGGCCGGCCCGGCTCGGGCTGGCCCGGCTCGGGCCGGGGGTCGAAAATTCCAAAAGTTGAAAAAAAAGTTTTTCACGATTTATGTGCAGGAATTACGTTTCTATTGTACCTAATGTATAAAACAACCAAGGCAAAAAAGTTTTGTCGGCGAGGGATCGAACTGGGGCAACTTCGGATTACCAGTCCGACCTCTTATCCACTCGGCCATGAAAAACATACAAAAATTATATAGAGTAGTTCGAATCCTCCTTCAGACAGTATGTTTTGCACAATTAGAACTATGTTTTGCAACAAACAGAACTTGAAAATAATGGCTTTGAAAAGAGTTATTTAAAAATAGATTTTCAAAAAAGTGGGGCCTGCCCGGGCCGGCCCGTTCCTCAGATTTTCTCGGCCCGGCCCGCTGATCAGCCACCCTTGGCGAGAAGCGTAGACGCAGAGAAAAAGCAGCTTTTAACAGCCGGTGCTCGTTTGGCGACAGCTATAGTTCATAATCTCATAATTGGCTGTAATTGGCCCAAACTTGGTATATAACCTTCCTAGCAGTTAATTCGCATAGTGCACCTTAACATACTGCACCTTAAAAACGCTTAATTTCAATGCTCACCTTTTGCACCTCCAGGAAGTTCCACCGAATGAAGGGCAATCCTTGTAATGTTGCTGGCCTTCCTACAACCACAGAATCCATTCGTAGGGGCGTGCTGAACATATTTTTTCAATAAAAAGTTACAGTTTCAAAGCTAACCTTCAGAAGCCTCTTAGATTTAACATTGTGGTCGCAGTATATCCTCAACATGAAGTTGGTCTGTTCCCTGGGGGCGAAGGTAGTGGGGAGGACTATGTACCGCCCGACGGGCAGTCCTTTAAGATGGAGGAAAACTGATCTCGCATTAGCATAAGGCATAGTTGTTCCGACGGCTTGCATGGGCTGAAGTGAAAGGGTTACTGTAACTTTGTAGGTATACTGTATACCTGATGTACTCTGTGGATTCGATTGTTCTCCACTTTCATAACATGCATTCCGATTGTAACGTAAGGGTCACGGCGTTTCTCTCCCTCTCCAGGCTCCTTCTGGGTCAAGGCGAACATAACATCGGCTTCTGGCTGAGAGATATCGAAGAGATACTGAGGGTTGTTGCAGAAAGTGGCGGAGAAGTTGAGACAACCACCCGCCATGTCGTTTGGAGCACCGCTTTTAGCACCATTGGTTGTCCATTCGTCGAAGAAAACCTGGAATTGGGCGGTTACACGGTTTTACACGGAAATTGCAATTGCTGCACGGTTTTGTCAGGAATTGCAATTGGTGCATGGTTTTAGCAGAAGACTGCATGTAGGAAACGCAGACCAAAGTTTCGAATTTTTAATGCTACTATTTCGTTATAAAACACTCTAGCACACACTTTCCGTTATAATACTTTGATTTTTCATCCACCCCGAAGCGAGATATTTCGCTTTCAAAGTTCATAAAAAATCCCGAAATTTTGCACGCAGGTTGGGCGGGGCGTGTTCGAAAGTGATGCACAGGCCCTACTAAACGGCGGACAACTTTTGCATTATTGCAAAATCCTTTTGTTGAACGATTTTTTTATGTATCTTATTATTAAAATGGGTTTCATGTTTTTCTAGTAATTATGACAGCTATTTTTGTAATACCATTTAAAAAATGTTACAAAAAGAGTTTCAGCAGTGGAGAGCAAAATTTTTGATTTTGATTTTGTACATAAAGATTTACAAAAAAAGACGTTTACAAAAACGCAAATCCGGTTCTTATTCAGAAATTCGCAATATACTTTCTTTAAAATAAAAGTAGAATGCGCTCTTTTAAAAGAATATTCAGTTTTGTTGGAAAAATGCAAATTCTGAACGATTCATGCAATGTGAGCCCGGTTTTCGCATAAAACTTACAGTTGCCGTTTTATTAAAAGAAATTGCAACCTGTGCACGCTTTTTCAATGAATTTACAAATGATGCGCAGTTTTGCCAAAAAAATATTATTTTCTCTAAGAAATTGCAGTCGATACATAATTTTACAAAGATATTACAATTGGTACACAGTTTTACAAAAAAAATGAAATGTATAAATTGTTTCACAAAGAAATTGGAACCGGTGCATCATTTTACAACAAATAATGCTATCTGTGAATGGTTTTACAAAAAATTGCAATATGTGCACGATTTTTTAAATATTTTGCAATCGGTGCACAGTTTTACAAAATAATTGCAATCGGTGCACGGTTGTACAATGAAATTGCAAAAGATGCACGATTTTACTTTTTTTTTAATACGAAGGTAGTGCAGGCTGCACGACGTTTTTTAGAAAGACCAACCTGTTCATGATATCGCTTCGAAAGTGAGAAGAAATGAGTATTGAGCAGTTGGCACAGGGAAATGTCTGTGAAGTACTGGACAAATGATTCCCACGGCATCCTGAAAATAGATTTTAAAATTTCAATTTTCAAATTATTCTTACCAGAAGTCTCCATCCTCTTCTACAGTGATCCCCAGGGCTGTTTTCTGTGTACTTGTGACCTGTTCCCATTCCTTCGAATCGTCGCTCCAAGGGCCATTCCATTCCTTTTCGCCCCAGGGGTTTTGAAGTCTCACGAGTTGCTGTTTGGCGGATTGACCGAGGAGAGCACCCCTAAAAGAGACTGTTTATGTTTGTTTGTATCAGTTTTCATTTTCGGGGGAATAAACAAAATAATGTCAATAATAGCGTATTACTTGTAAACATTAGGGTAATGACAATCACGAAAAGAACACTTTTAAATGGCTCAAAGTGGTCGTTTTCTCCGCACGCGCGCGTGTGTATATGTGTGTGTTGCAATGTCTTGGATTTTGCTGAAACTTTGTAAAAAAAAACATTTATTTGGTCTGAAAACACTATTTCGAAGCGCTTGGACCATTATTGATTTTTGGTCCCGGGTTACGGTAGATCATCCTAGGTTACTGTAGTTTTGTTCAAAATGGTCCAAATAAAGCGAAACAACTATCAATCAACTCATTTTGATGTGTGGACTAATATTTGTTACAACCGTCTTCAAAAATATCCATGTTGAAACAAGTTATAATTTTTTGAAAGTAAAAATTGCAACTTTTTTGTGGTTTTTTGGATTTTTCACTTTAAAGGAGCAAAATGGGAGCAAAACCACTATATTAGTCGAATTCTACGCAGAATTTGCTACAAAACAAGTTTTTGATATATTGAAATTTCGGGGCCCATTGCACTCAAACAATGCGAAAGATGCGAAAAATCTGCGGCGCAGGGCTGCTTATACGAACTTTTTCCATTATTTCGCGGAAGATAGAGCGGTTTTTGCATTAAAATACCACAAAAAAAGTTGCAATTTTTACTTTCAAAAAATTCTAACTTTGTTCAACATGGATATTTTTGAAGACGGTTCTAACAAAAATTAGTCCACACATCAAAATGAGTTGATTGATAGTTGTTTCGCTTTATTTGGACCATTTTGAACAAAACTACAGTAACCTAGGACGATCTACCGTAACCCGGGACCAAAAATCAATAATGGCCCAAGCGCTTCGAAATAGTGTTTTCAGACCAAATAAACGTTTTTCACAAAGTTTGAGCAAAATCCAAGACATCGAGTCGCACGACTATTCCAGCGCAAGAGAAATCGCGTCTTAAATTGTGTGAACGTGAGCCTGCTCACTGGCAACCGTTGGACCGTGTGAATGTGAGTTGGTGGTTTCCGATTTCGAAAGTGTAACCGTGACCCCGTGTCCAAAACCCACATCAAAGTAGTCTTCGCATCCAAGTCAATCGTCATCACAGCCGTAACCGCATAAGCGTGCCCCTTCACCAATCCACAATCCAGCGTCTGTTCAATTTCATCCTTCGTTTTAGCCTAAAATTCAACTTTTCAAACAAAATTTGTAACAAAATACCGCAATAGCCGCCACAATCAGGGCTTCATTGTTGAAAGCCTCCTGCACATCGTGAAACAACTTTGCTCTTCCGTCTCCACTGACCTGAAATTTCAAATTTCCCAAATTCAAGTTTACTAAACTAACAGTTTTCATATACTTTTCGACGTTGATTGTCTCGGCAACCCCTCCGGAGACGTCCTGGAGCGCGTCGGACAAATGGCCTCCAACTAGGTTCTCATAACAGCCGTAGAGCCTGAAAATCGAATTAAAATTTTAGTGCTTTGCAAAATCAGTTGAAAAAAGATTTTTCTCGTTTTTTTAACTCGAAACAAGTTAAATATCTGAAAATTTGAAAATATATATATATGATTTTTGGGTCCCGCCCCGAAAAGAGAGAGCGCAAAAAAAGAACTAATGCGGAAAAATCAATCAAAACGATGAAAAATGTTTGAAAGACCGATTATAGATGAAAAAAGATAAATCAATGGACTTTCGCTTAGTTTCCTAATCGATAAATATGTAAATCCGGTTGGAAATCCGTAATGTGGGCCCCAACGCGAAAATAGAGCGAGAGCGGGTAGAGACTAAAGGTATCAAGCGGAAAATCAATCAATACTGTTGGAATGGCTGTGAAATCGATTTTAGATCTTTCAAAAATGTTAATCGATTGAAAATTATGTTTTCTCGCGTCCTAATCGATAAAAGGGCACAAGTTAGAAATCGGGGGTTTGGGTCCCGCAGGGAAGAGCAAGAGAACGAAAACAAGCATAGAGCAGACAACGAACCCGGGCGGAAAATCAATCAAAAAGGTGAAAATTGTTTGAAAAAAATCGAATTTAGGATTTTGAAAAGACTAGATCGTTTGAAATTATGTTTGTCCTTGCTGTGCTAATCGATACACATGTAAAATTTACAAAAATTGTAGCATTCGAGCAACTTCAGGTTGTTTGGGTCCTGGCGGGAAAAATTAGAGAGAGGGGGGAGAGACGCAGACAGCTCAGAAGAAAAACAAATCGACCAGTTTGGTAAAACTCACTTTGCGAAGGCCTTTTCCAAAAGAGCTGACCAGAATTCGTTTGGTGTCTTGGAACGGGCGAAAATTAGTTTCCCTTTTCTGAAAATGGAATTTTAAAATTGAAATCTAAAAGTTAGACCTGGTGGGGAGAAGATCATCGATCACTACCTCTACCCATTGGCCGAAGCGCCAGAAGCGAAAACGGAAAATTCCGGCATAGGAGCGTTTGGAGGACCATTCCTGATCGGCGGAGTGGGGAATGACCTAGAGAGAGGAGGTTAGAGAGAGAGAGAGAGAGAGAGAGAGAGAGAGAGAGAGAGAAAGATAGAGAGAGAGAGAGGGAGGGAGAGAGAGAAAGAAAGAGGGAGAGAGACTTACCCGATCCATGAGATGTTGATTGTGGGTGAGGGCGGAGCACGCTGAGACGAACCAACAGTTTCCCAGAATTCCTTGGGTGACGTCATTGGCGGAGGCTCCATCTACAAAGAGGTGAGGGTCGGAGTGGATTTCCTGAACAGAGAAGAATATCTCACTCACTCACTCAATACCTCCCTGACTATCTCACTCAGTCGCTGACTCACTCACTCACTCGTTTCTCTCTCTCTCTCTCTCTCTCTCTCTCTCTCTCTCTCTCTCCACTTACCGCCGGTCTCTTCCACACAATATCGGAAGATCTCGCTTGATCCAAAAACAGGGAAGCATTTGTGGGAGGAAAATGTGTGTCCACAAAAAGTTGTCCCTTGGAGACGCAGGAGCGTCGAATCTTCTCGAAGTTCTGCGCCCGGAAACGGCGCCGATCCTTCATTCGCTCTGCTGCAATAACTTTTTAGTTAAATGAAATTGAAATTGAAACATTATCAAAACTTGAAAAAAAATGGGGGTGGAAACAGGAAGATGCATAGAATGGACTGAAAGTAGGAAGAGAATACGTCAGTTGATTGAAAATCGTGGTGACAGCGGTCGCAAATGCGAAAAATCGCAGTGGAAAAAGGAAACTTCACGGCTGCACGGTGGGATTCGAGTCAGAGAGAGAGAGAGAGAGAGAGAGAGAGAGAGTGAGAGAGAGAGTGAGAGAGAGAGAAAGAGAGAGAGAGAAGTAGAGAGAAGGATGGGGAAATTCTATTAAAGGTGTTATTTATTCCGAAAATTGTTTGACATGATGACAGATTAGGGCCTATGTTTGCAACGGAAGAATTTGTCATCCTGTTCCTTGAATTACGGTTTGTTGGAAAGAAAATACATCTTTAAAGTACACTATAGACTATAGTATTCAGTGAGTCAATGGGATGCCGGTCACCAATGCCGGAAAGTTTCAAGGTGGGGAAGTACCCCCTGATATCGGTTTTTCTATTCTTTTCAATAAGATGTGCATTGAATAGGTGCCGCTTCAACGATTCTGAAACATATCACCTTTATGTGATTTGGACTGCAATCAGTGCACGGTTTCACGGTCGAACAATGCAAAGGGTGCACGGTTGCACGGCAGAGAAAGGAGAGAGATGGTGGGAAATTGAGATGCACCAGAGTAGTGCGCAATTCAAACGATATTTTTGAATAAACTTCACTTTGGTTCATTTTTCTCGAAAATTGGACATTTTCTAATTATGGAGAATGAAATCTATAGCTGTCGTCAAATTTGAATCATGCCAATAACATTAGAATGTCCCAATGATCCTGTTTTGGTATTGAAATTCGTAGTCTAATCTGAAATTAGCATATGATTTCATTTTGGCGACAGCTATATAGTGCCGGTCGATCCTACTTAGGGTTTTTTTGGAAATGCGTGAGATTATACTGAATTACCCATGATTGCATCAAAATAGTGAGCTAAAAAAAGGACGTGGCCGCTTTTCGCCGATGTAGGATTGGCGACGAGTATATGTATCTGAATGGCTGTGAAACTTCTTGAACGGCAGTGTAACCCCCCGGGGCAGGGCTTGTAAATTTGAGGGCCGACCCGGGCCGGGCTCGGTTTGGACTGGGCCCGATTTTTAAGGAGCGGGCCGGGCCGGGCCCAACTTTTCACCGAGCGGGCCGGCCCGGTCCTTTGCCAGCCCTGCCCGGGGGTATTGCATTTAAAAGTTTTCGATGTTTTGATTTTATGTTTCAATTTTCAAGTTTCCAAAAGACCGAGAGATAGATAGAGAGAGAGAGAGATAGAGAGAAAGAGAGAGAGGAGAGGGAGAGAGATAATAGAAAGAGATAATAGTGTGATTCTAATATCACTCCTTTTTTAAGCGTAACCCGGAAATTAAAATATTTTTCCGAGTGCACACTTATAAAGTTTCGCTTGGTTGTTGCGGTCGGTCATGGCTTTTCACAAGTTTCAAGTCATTGCGGTTAG
>OZ059906.1:28548852-28658852 GCA_964057215.1 Oscheius myriophilus | reverse complement strand
ACGCTCTAAATCAGGTAGGAAAAATACTTTTTTGTTTTCAAGTCAAATCTGGATTAGGTAGAATATAATAACGTGAAGTCAGCCTATTACAAAACCACAAATCCACCAAATAATAAACAAAAGTGCACGACCTTGGCATCACCTGTGAAGTAAAAATGTAATCCAACAGGAAGGGTACCTTCCGGGTTCCAAATTTCTGACAAATGCCACTCTTTCTCAAAATTCAATCCCAGACTACCTTGAATGAGCCCTTCTGTTAAAAACAGTTTCAGTTAAGGTTGTCGTTGTTGTCGAAAAATAGTTAAGGTTGTCGTTGTTTTAAAAGAGCGAAAAACGGCAACAACGACTGCCGAAAGAGACGCATACAGTATGTATCAGGCGCGTTATCCCGTTTTCTAACAAATTTCGAATAAAGAAACCAGCATCAGACGCTATGTTTGACGATTCACTCTGTGCCCTCATAACTACGCGTGCTTTCTCGCGACTTGAAACCTTTTTGTTGTTGTACCAGTTGATGTGGCACGGCGCGCCGCGTGCAATGCGTTTTTTTCAATAAGCCAGGATTGAATATTTTTTCTAACGATAAGCAAAAAAGACAAACTAAAAAAACTAGCTTTTGTCTTTGGGCACATTTCGACTTCTAACTTTGTTCTAATACTGGTAATCGTTTTTTACTCTAATTACAATCGCTTTCAGCCTAGAAATTTTATTTGCATGTGAGATTTTCTCAAGCATTAAGGTAGTTACGGTACCCTGGGGGTCAATTATAGTTACCTGAGCTTTAAGTCGATAATCGATATTCAGCGATGTTTTCCATTTTTATGGGTCCTAAGTAACTTTATACAAAGTTTGGGCTCTATATAGTTTGAACAATTTCTGAAAGTTCCCCTGACACATTCTTCAAAAACGCACTTTTACCCGACTTTTCTAGGTGCTTTTACACTTTTGCAACACCTTTTTCGAAAAAAGAAATTGAATAGCTCGTTTTCGAAAAAAAATAAATTCGGCAGCTGATTGCCAGCTCTGGCATTTAGCTCCTATTGGCAGCCGCTTTACGTCCCAAGGTGCCGGGATCGGCGGCGAGTACTTACTTTCCTTTGTTTCCTATTGTCTTCCAAAGTTATCTGTTGTATGTGAAACCCGTCCTTTATAAACAGGCTGTATTTGGTATTAAACCCCGTTCTGAAACGGGGTTTTCTTAAAAAAGATAGTACAGTGCGGCAGCTAAATAAATTTCAAGCATAAGGTACCGGAGCGAAGGGCTTACTTACATCATTACCGGCATAGTTCTCACGGGCCGCTGCGGGCCGACTTGAAAAATCTGGCCCGGCCCGTTTCGGCCCCTCTAAAAACCCATGCAACCAAGGTTCGATCCCGGCCGGGACATTTAAATTTTGCTAACTTAGAATTAGTTTAAGAGTTTGTGAAGTTTAAAAAAAAATGTTAGCTGAAATAACGATTTTAAATCAAATTTAATTTGGCAAGTTAACAAACCGGGCCGAAACGGCATTTTCTCGGTCCGCCCCGTTTTGGCCCGTCTCGTGAGAACTATGGTTATAGTATATTTCCAACGAAAAGTTGGCGACTTTCAACGACTTAAATATTCACACGTATTTAACCGCAGATTATTCGAAACACTGCAGTGAATAACGATAAAATGAAGGAAACGAGTGCGCAGACAATTCAACGATCGCGGCGGGACCTAATGTGCCTTCCTTTAAGGTTTGGGCCAAAAACAGGTCCGTTTTTCGGAAACACACTATATAGGTGCCAACAGCATCTCGCGAGGCAGTACGCGTAATTAGGAGAGCGCAGATCGCCAAACACAGCTTTGATTACTGTTTTCTTCATTAGAAATTGTTTCAAAGCCGAATTATCCATCTGTCACAGAAAAATACTAAAAATTCCAGGTTCGTCCCATCATCTCGCCCAACGTCGGCTTCTGGCGAAAGATGATCGAACACGAAGAGAAAATCCGTGGCTCCGCCTCTGTTCAACTCCTCCGCGGAAGAATGCCTCGGCCAGTCCCCGATGTCTACCTTCATCGAAGCCTAACCTACAACGCGTAACCCCACAATTTCAAAGGAAAGTACAAAGTAA
The DNA here is from genome assembly GCA_964057215.1 of Oscheius myriophilus. NCBI lineage: Eukaryota > Metazoa > Nematoda > Chromadorea > Rhabditida > Rhabditidae > Oscheius > Oscheius myriophilus. The sequence continues at coordinate 28,656,752 of OZ059906.1, read as the reverse complement.
AGTTCATTTGACGAGTGTTGAGAAATAACCGTACTTTTTTGCGTAGATTCTGAGCATATGATAGAAATCTTTCAAAAATCACAAAATAAAAGCTAAAACAAAGAACAATGGTAACAATGGTGAAGCCAAAAATGAAAAATTGTTTTCATTGGCGTAGCAGTACTTTCGTTCTTTGCAAATACACTCGCTGATGTCTAATCGATCGTGGAGTCTGAAAAATGGTTTTGAAATTTGAGAATGAAAGCGATAATTACTTTGTACAGGCGTTTTCTCGTTGAGCTTCCAGGTGTTTTACATCGATGGCGCCGAAATTTTCAGCGCACCCGCGGATGACAAAAGAGGCTCCTTGGGCGTTGTCAATGAGGGAGACCGTTTGACAGTAACGGTGACGACAACTCTGCTTCTGAAGGGCTGAGAAGTTGCGAGCGGTTATGCACTCTGGGGTGGAGACTTCTGAAAAGAGAAAATTAGAAAGAGAGAGAGAGAGAGAGAGAGAGAGAGAGAGAGAGACTGAGAGACTGAGACTGAGACTGAGACTCAGACTGAGATTGAGAGACAGGGAGACAAAGAGACACAAAGACAGGGATACAGAGAGATAGAGAGAGACACAGAGACAAAAAGGCAGAGAGACAGAGAGACAGAAAGACAGAGACACAGAGACACAGAGACACAGAGACAGAGAGACACAGAGACACAGAGACACAGAGACACAGAGACACAGAGACACAGAGACACAGAGACACAGAGACACAGAGACACAGAGACACAGAGACGCAGAGACACAGAGACACGGAGAGGGGAAAGAGATAGAAAAAGAGACAAACCCATGGGATAAGAGGTCCTCCTCAATTTCAAAAAGTCCTTAATAGTTTTCTTCATAGCATCCGGTAAATTATTAATGGGTGAGGTACAATGATAACACCAATTTCCTTCGCTTTCTGAAAAAATGCATAAAGTTTCGCATGTTCAGAAGGCTACGGTACCTTGTACAACCTCCTTGTTTTCGGATTGAAGAGGTTCGGCCTTCGCTGGAAGTCGCATGAAATTCTGCTTTGCAAAGCTTTGTTGTCTGAAAAAATATAACGTAAAAACGTATGAATACAACGAAAAATCATGCATTTCCCCCATTTTTCGTAACAACTTCGATTAAAATCTGCCGATGGCGCCACTTTACGCCTAAACGTGGGCACTTTGCCGCGAGAGTCGCTAAATGGCATGCACTTTACCGTCTTCGGAGGAGAAAAACACATTTGTGGCACGAGAAAGATTAAGGACCGGTCTCTTACCTGCGAACGGCCTGCTGGGCGCGGAGCTCGTTGTCGAATGCCTTCTGCTCCATATCCTTGATCTGAAGAAATAATGGATAATTAATTAATTAGACGGGGGTAATTATACAAATTACCTTCTCCACAACCCTTGTTAAATGGAGAAATCGACACCCCTTTTAGGCCATTGGCTGTTGGCGGAACGGCGAGGGCATTAAGGCGCCCGCGGACAAAGAACGGCATTGTCCGCGGGGAGAGGCGAACGACCCCAGCGACAAAAGGAAGGAGGCAACAGTCGAGGAAGGACAATATTTTGAGAGGAGGATACGAACATGAGAAACACTCGTGAATTTTGAATGAAGAAATCTGAATTAAAACGCTTCATTTGACTTCTGCGCCCTCTCAATTTTGTGTACTATCTCGCGACCTAAAGTTGTCGCCGTTTATGACATACACCCTTCGTTGCGGGACCTTGAACCAAAATCCTTTAACGGGGAAGAATCGCGTAAAATATATTTTTGTATTCGAATTGGTTGTGTACATCTCATGCTCGGCCGTGTAATCGTGAGCCTATTGCAACCCAAATCATCAAAATTGGAATCGTTGAAACGGGACATATTCAATTATAGTCTATTTCCGACAGAAAGACCGGACTTTTTAGCTATAGCTGTCGCCAAACTGGAATCATGCCAATAAAATTAGAATGTTCCAGTGATCCTCTGTTGACATTGAACTTTGTAGTCTAATCACTAGACGACAGAGCATGCTTTGCACATTTCCGAAATTAGCATATGATTTCATTTTGGCGACAGCTATACGTTCAATTTCCCCATATTTAACCAAGTTGATATTCGAATTACGTTGATATTCGAATTACCCATTATTCCATCAAAATAGTGAGCTACATAAAAGGACGTCGCCGCTATTCACCGAAGTAGGATTGGCGACGAGTATAGGTAGCTGAATGGCAGTGACACTCCTTGAATGGCAGTGTAACCCCCGGGGAATCGCATTTAAAAGTTTTCGAAGTTTTGATTTTGTGTTCCTCGTCAGCGAGGACCTCGCGAGGTAGAAAATCCAATTTTCAAGTTTCCAAAATACAGAGAGAGAGAGAGAGAGAGAGAGAGAGAGAGAGAGAGAGAGAGAGAGAGGAGAAGGAGAGGGATAATAGAAGGAAGACTTTGCAACCTGCAGAATTCGGATACAAAATTGTTTTCATATTATTCTCCAGCTCAAAATTATGGAAAACGACGTGAGAATTTACTAAACCGAAATTCGTTAATACAGGATAAGTTATGTAAAAGAGAAAAAACATGGGCTCTTAATTAAAGTTTTTCTCAATTTGTCCGATTGCTGACCGAAACTAACGACTTCCGGTTTTGACCTCGTCCCGGTGCGTCGAAGCGTGTTCGTTGAGGGGATTTACCGGCAACCGGATATGCTAACGAGCCGTGAGATTGAAAATGAATGCGAAAATACTGGGGAAGTACGACTAGACTGACGGATTGCGAAATTGTACGGTCGGTATACTTTTAAAGGATGAAAAAGAGAAAGTTAAGAAAGAGAGGCGTACAAAAAACAGATATAAAGGAGAGAAAGATAGACAGAGAAACAGAGACAAAAACAAAGACAGAGCAGAGACAGAGACAGAGACAGAGACAGAGACAGAGACAGAGACAGAGACCTGAGACAGAGACAGAGACAGAGACAGAGACAGAGACAGAGACAGAGACAGAGACAGAGACAGAGACAGAGAGACAAATTTGAAAATGAGACTCACCATAGCTATCCTCTGAGCCTCATCATCTTCGGTCCAAATAGCCGCTGTCAATAAGCAGCTGGCAGCAAGTAATTGACAGACGAGGGCCCTCATTTTCGGGGTACGGTAGGAGTGAGTGTGACTCAGTGACCGCCACTCCGGACAGTGGACGATCGATATACCTCCCCCGCCCCGCCTATCAATACCATCTCCGCCCCGACCGTCTATTTCCAGCCGACGGGCGGGAGAGAGGGGAGGTGGCCTTCGCACCAGCCGACCGGCGTACGGTAATTATCGCGCAACTGTGAAGGTTATCGTTGCGGAGGATCTGGGGACGACATGCGCGAACATGGGGTGAAGGTGCCGACGGACAGGAGATTTATGAGGGGCACCGCGCAACGGTAGGTTTAGAAGGCGAGATGTATGGAGATAGAGATAGAAACGGGGAGTTAGCAATGAAGAGAGGTATAGACATTGGCCAACAGGCTGAGGCTGTTTGGCAGCTTAAAGGATTTCAGGTAAAAGGTCCCGCAACGAATGGCGTAAGTCATAAATGGCGCCAACTACAGGTCGCGAGACAGAGCGCGTAATTAGGAAAAAATTTCTGATCTGCATGTTGTCTGGCTTAATTTTTTAAACACGGATTAACAAGCAAAAACCGTCGTCGTCGTCGAACGTTTGAAAGAACTCCATTTGCAAAAAACGCCACAGGCAAGTTTTTGAAGTGACCGGCCGTGGCATCCAGCTACCGCAGTCCAAGGGTGGCTACGGGCCGGGCCGGCCCGCTCTCCAAAAATTCACGGCCCGGCCAAAAATTCCAAAAGTTGAAAAAAAAAAGTTTTTCACGATTTATGTGCAGGAATTACGTTTCTATTGTACCTAATGTATAAAACAACTATGGCAAAAAAGTTTTGTTGGCCGGGGATCGAACGGGCAACTTCGGATTACCAATCTGACCTCTTAGCCACTCGGCCATGAAAATTACTTAAAATTTATATAGGGTAGTTCGAATCCTCCTTCACACAGTATGTTTCGCACAATTAGAACTATGTTTTGCAACCAGAACTTGAAAATAATGACTTTGAAAAGAATTACATTTAAAAATATATTTTCAAAAAAAAAAGTGGGGCCGGCCCGTTCCCCAGATTTTCTCGGCCCGGCCCGCTACTCAGCCACCCTTGCCTTTCAGTGATGGGAGCCCGTGTCCTCGTCATCTGTATTTCTGCGCCAAAACCGCTTTCTATTTCTAGTTCCTTCAAATGTGGGATGAGAAAAGCCCCAAAAACGGAGAAGTTACCGGGGGTTAGGCAATTTCTGCCTACAGGTTGGGGGGTCTACCCCTTTGTGGCCTCAAAAGTTAAGGGTGGACCCGTCAACCGCCAGCCTATGGGGGAGCTTGGAGACCCCCCCCCCCCATACGAAACTTCGAAAAGAGACCCCATTCAGTCTTCGATTCAAGCCCATGAATGCCCCAAAGCTTCAACAAAACAAGAATGCGACCAAAAGTTTCATGTAAAAATGCAAATCCAAAGGTTATCATGTGAGGCATCAAATGCTAATGTAAGTGAAAACACGTTATGTATGCGAAAAAAGATCGATTATAGCAAGAAGATAGAAAAGAATACGGCAGACCGCATCACAGTTCGTCGGGAGAACGATTCTGCTGGGCGGAAGCTTCCTGATCGTCGGGAGACTGGATCTCGCGGCAGGGCTCGCCCTCGATGCGACGACGCCACGGGCACGGCTCATCCTGAAAAATGGAATTTCAGATGAAAAAATAGAACATTCAGTTATACCCCCATCCATTTCAGTTGAGGCCCCCAAAATAGCCCTGTTCGTATACGTCGGGGGGGGGGGGTTTAACTGCATGAAACGGAGATTTTAGTTGGACGATTAGGATGCGCTAATGATGCCCCCCTACTTCAACTGCGGGGGTTAAACTGGATTCAGATAGCCCCCACATGCTATTCATCCAGCGTTCATAACTCGCAGTTATTGGGGGCTTAAGAGAGTGGGGCCTATTTAGTGGGGGGGGGGCTTAAATGATTTCGCAATACGGATAGTCGAAGTAACCCTCCAATGGAATCAAACACACCCACAAAAGGCCTGTAGTAGGAAATCCAGATAAACATCCAATATAATTACACTTTATTACAATAATGTTAAATCGCTTTTTTAAAAGTTAGGTTAATGATATCGCCTTAGGCGTATAGAGGCATAACTCATTATACGGGGGCCTGGTTTCATAAGTTCCGGGTGCACTATTTAAGCCCCCATTTCAACTAAGAGGGGGCCAACAAATTCGGATGCACCCAAGACACGCCTTTAAAGTTAACACCCCCCAACATTCGGACTCACAAATTAGCCTTGACTGGGGGCCCAAACCGAGAACATATTAGTGGGGAGCTCAAGTGAGTTTGACTGAGATTATAATCAGAAATTTCGGAGTTATACAAGTTAAGCCCCACATTTAAATTGCGGAGTGTTAAACTAAATTCAGATCGCAGACGATTCCTTTGAGATACCATTTTGGGGGGGGGGGGGTTATGCATCGAGCCCCCCAAACGCTCACCCCCAGAAAACTCTTTCGGGCGTTCTTAAAAAAATCATTGATTGGGGGAGGCAAACCGAGTGTGGGGGCCATATTAGGATGGGGGCTTAAGTGAATTAGGCATTGGTTCATCAAAGGAAGTTCCAGGTTCACTAGCTAAGCTCCCCATTTTCACTGCGGTGGGTTAAAAGTAATTCAAATAAACCCCAGGATACGCCATGAAGTTAAGCCCTCAGCTTTGATTCTTCAAATTCATTGGGGGGGGGGGGGGGGGATGGCCCATAATGTGGTCAAAACTCACCCTATTATCACCGGAAATCAAGTCATTTCCATCCGAGCTGCTTCCAGCGGCCTCGCGTCCATTAGCTCCTGTGGCTTCGTCTCCACTCCTAGCTCGGGCCTCCTTTTCCGCGGCATTGTGGGCCTCGCTCCACAGATCGGTCGCCGTGTAGCGACGAGAACGCTCGCCCCGGGCATCATCTTCATTAGCGACAGGCGCCATAATCTCGCTTCCTTCGTGACTCGACTTTTGCCATCTCAAAAGAAAAAGATGAAAAAATGGATTTAAAAAATAAACAAAAAAAGTGAAGAAAAACTAACAGGGGATGCGAGGGATCCCACATATCGTAGGTGAAGCGTTTGATACGTTCCTCGCCGCGAAGGAGGCCGGCCAGCGACATCACTTTGTGGTGCTTGTTGTGGGATCCTGTCGTGACGTTTAGCCTGAAATAGAAAGGGTTAGAGAGAGAGAGAGAGAGAGAGAGAGAGAGAGAGAGAGAGAGAGAGGGAGGGAGAGAGAGGGAGAGAGAGAGAGAGAAACTCACTCCATGTCGAAGGATTCGGGCGCCACTCCAGTCTTGTTGTCCTTAAGGACGATATCCCAAAGAGAAGAGTTGGCCTTCGCTGTGGGAAGACCGTAGCCGATTTTCGAGCCCTTAAACAACAAAAATCGGAGAATAAAACGAATAATGACCAACCTTGCGGCCCTTCCCCGCGCGCCTGATCAGCTCCATCCTCGTTCTGTTAACCGGGTCCTGAAATTCCTCTGTTAACATTAGCGAAAAGCAAAAACCTCATAGGGAATGTGTACATTCTTGCCCATGTGGATGTTGTCGGTGATTCCCTGCAGCTGTCCCTTGAGGAAAATGTTGATGTCCTGTTCCTAAAATTAGATTTTTTTAGTAAGAAACTGCGTCGTATTCAGTTAAGCCCCCACATTAGTATGCCGCAAACAAATTGCCCCCCCCCCCAAATTAACGCCATTTTACGAGCGTGGATGGGGCTGGGTTAAGTTAAGTCCCCAGGCACCAAGCTTGGCTTGCCCATACCCATTCAATGCGAAGTCATGAATAAAAGAAAGTGGGGCAAAACTGGGTGCAATCCGAATTCGGTTTGACCCCCCCCCAAATTGAAATGGGGGCTTAACTAGTGTACCGAAAACGTCTTTGTGTAAACTCTGCGAACTAGCGAAGGCGTGGGGCATAACTTAATGGCGTATACTGGGCCTATACGAAGTAGACTCTAGTTATGCCCCCATACGATAAATTCCGTTAAATTACGAGTAAAATTTAAAATACAAAATAAAGCTTAAATGAGTCGAAAAAAGACTAGTTCGGAATATCGGTCGATTCTTAGTTATTTTGCCGTCATCAAATTTTTAAAAACAGCTAAAATGATGCAAAATACACAGGTTTTGCAGTAAAACTGAGGATAATATTTAAAAAAAATTTAAGATATCAAAATGATTAAAAAACAACAACTTAGCTCAATTAAAACAGAAAAATAACAATGTTAAAACTACGGCGGGGATTCAAACACTCTCCGGCCCAAAAAATATTGATTAAAATTAAAGGCTAGGGTTACTGTCAACCTTTCATGAGAATCTAAGCCCGCTGCTTCGGGACCCATTTCCTAAAATTTGTCTGTCATAGATCTGTTTTTCGTCAGGATTCGTGATTGATTGGAAATGTGGGGATTCTCCAATTTTTAAAAACAGTCCTTTAACGCGGGATCCCGCTGTGAACAACGAAAAAAAGTATATAATCCAAACAAATCGAATTTAGTTCTTATAAGTAATCAGAGATAGGATACTCAGTGAAGGAGGGCTCATTTTAAGACAGGATACTCAGTAAGCAGGGTTATTTGAACAAATGGATTTTTAATCCTAATCGGCTATTATGAGCCTAATATGGGACTAAACTTAATTATCAAAGGGGGGACCGAGCTGGTTTTCCCCCCAAGAAATGGCGAAAAGCGTACCTCAGAAGACTCGAATTGGCCCGAAGTCTCGTTGATCTGTTCGGAAGCTTCATGGAACTGTCCAGAGACTTCGTAGATCTCTCCAGAAGCCTCGATCTGTCCGCCGGAGGGCTCGCAGTTTCCCGCCTGGGAGTCCTTTCCCCAATCCACGCGGGTTTCGGCGGCGATTTCCTGAAGCTCCGTGACCGAAGCATTTCCCAGCTTCTGAAATTCATTGGTTACAAAAAGAAATATTATAAAACAACCTCAGAGGACCTTCTGACGAGGCCTCGCGCCTCTTCGGAGTCGATGGGAGGGTCGTCCCTACAGCCCCAGGCGGAGACGAAGAGCAGCGAGAGGAGAATAACACGCACCATTATGGTAAAGAATGATGGAAAACGAGGCCTTTTATAGCCGTGAAGAGCACGGCTACAGTAATCTCGCCATCTTGTTCACACTACAATCACAGATTTAGTGGATTTTCAAGCCAAAACGTCAATAAACGACCAAGAAATCGCTATTTTCGGTGATTATCGACCTTTAAAACTAATTAGTTTTTCAAAACAACTGAAACAATCATAACATATGGCGGAAACAACGAAAAATAAGGATATATCCGCACAGAGCTTGGCTACAGTAATCTCGCCATGTTGTTCAAACTACACTCTCGAATCGATTTCTAGGGATTTCTAGGGTCAAAAATCAATAATTTGGTGGGAAATCGATAGTTTCAGTAATTGTAGACCTTTTAAATGAGTTACAATACAAAACTATTTAAAAATAGTGCAAAATTAGGAGAAGGGCCTGTTTTTAACGAAAATATCCTGCCACGACAATTTGGAGGAAACTGCGTACTCTTTGCAAATTTCTGTGCACCTGTTGCATTTCTCCATGCACTGCTTGTATGTATGTTTTGTGTTAATTGCTTCACTTGTTTAATTTTAAGCATGTTTTTTACTGTTTTGTGTGTATTTCGTGTTTTGTAGCTGGCCCAGTTTGTCCAAATGTAGTTTGATCTTTCAGAAGGGAGATTTCGCTGGCCAGTCCCTTTCTCCCCACAGATTCCGCCAGTCTGGTCCCGTGCGCCATTATGGTGCGTGTTCTTCTCCTCTCGCTGCTCTTCGTTTCGGCATGGGGCTCTAGGGACGATCCTCCCGTCGACTCCCACACGGAATACCACGAGTCTTCGGGACAGATCGAGTCTTCTGAGGTTTGGTTTCGCCATTGTCTTTTGTAACTGAAGAATTTCAGGAACGCATGGGTCCCGAGACGAAGCCGCCGACGGAATTTCCCGAAGAAGAGCGTTGGATCTTATCAGAAGCCGCGGACTAAGCTACAAAGGGGTGCAGCCAACCCATGTACAAGCCAAATAAGGTAATTTTATACCATTTTTTTTTAAAATCGGGTCCTGACACGATGTCTTCACGTGTTTGTCATAAACCACGGCTCGCGGAGGTGGGCAGTTTCAGTGTGTCTTCTGTTTACAAAATAATGTGAACAAGATTGCATACCCACGCTAGACTGTGCGGCAGACTGCAATATTTTAAAAATTCGAGGTTCCCGCCAATATTTTTTTCTCAAATCGTTGTGGGACCAATATTGTTCTATGAATTTCTAATTGAAAAATCTTTCCGACTCTAGTTCTCCGTTATTTCTGGGTTATTAAAAGTTCTGAAATTCTTAAAAAAATAGCAAATAAATCAAAGTTTTGGAAGCAATTTTTTCAGATGCACCGAAAAAACACCCGCTGAGTTCTGAAGTGTATGTTTTATATCTTTTGTTCGGGTGAATTTCCAGCTCCACCAAAATTGACTCCGAAACTTCATTGCATTGTCTACCATTTAAAGCCAGAAAATCAAAAAAAAACCATCCAGAAAGTCCAAATTGCAATAGTCGGAAAGTTTCAATTCCGGCCCGACGTTTAACGCGGGCAGTCCTTTAACATGCCCGGGGATTCCATTGGACGGCGAGCCGTGAAACTTGGCATTTTCAATGTTTTTTTTGTTGTTTTTATTTATAATGCGGTCAATTTCAGATCGACCCTTGCCCGCCCGACCACATCAAGATTAATTTGGATATTTGCTGCTTCTTGTTCGAGAAAATTCCGGCCGGGACGCCGATCTACGTCTCCAAGAAGACAGCGACTGCGGTTAAACCTGAGAAGAGCGAAGCGACGCCCGAGTACATCCGCCCCAGAGTGGGTTTTTAAAATTTTTATTTTAAACATTCGTTTTTAAATAGTTAAAATATATAAATTTTCAGAAAGGCGAGCAGTGCGACCCTGGCTACGCGTACCGAAGGGAAGTCCGTTTCTGCCACAAGATCAACTATAAGCCTAGCATTCCGGCCAGCACCATTCCTTCCGAACAATCTCAGGTATCAAAGTTCTCTTTATGTTTATAATTATTGGGTAGGTGCTATCTTAGTTGGGGGGCCCACCACAAAATTTTTTCCGAGGGCCTTATTTTACACTAAAAACGTGCCTACATACGTTTTCCACCACGGCGAATTCAGAAATACCCTTTCTATAATGTTTTTGGTTATTTATTTATTTTTAAATAATGGGTACTATCCACCTATCTTACCCCGATCCCGAATTTTTTAAACCTCAAAATGCCTCAAAATTTGTCTACATACGTTTTCGACTATGCTACGTTGATAAAAAGTAGTGCCTATGTTCGACAACTACTTCGACCCGACCCAGAGAAACGGCGGAACTGATTCCTCGACAATTCCTCTGGCATTTGCTACATCGCGGCAAATTTTGCCCTGCGTTTCTAAAAAGGAAGCATACCTGGGCAACCTACCGCGGGGGTCAATTTTGCGAGGCCCCCTTCAATTTTTGAAAGCGTCGAAAATTTGCGACGGGTCTCCTTTTCTTTGAAAAACTGCCGAAAACTTAAAATTGCGACGCCCCTACCGCCCCATATTGGGGAGCTTGCCCATGTATGAAAGGAAGGGATGCGTGTTCGTACTGGCGGGGCCCCCACCCCGCCTCGCGTTTCTGGGGTGCTCCGAAAAGTCCATATTGCGCAGAAACCGGGGTCGCAGACGTAAGAATTGCCGTGAACGCGGCTAGGCGGAGGAATTGTCGCAGTTTGTGGAGGAATTCAAATTGTTCACCAACCATCACGGCAATTCTTACGTCTACGACCCCGGTTTCTGCGCAATATGGACTTTTCGGGGAACCCCAAAAACGCGAGGCGGGGTGGGGGCCCCGCCAGTACGAACACGCATCCCTTCCTTTTTAGAAACGCAGGGTTTTCGCGGTTTCTCCGGTTGGGATTCCAGTCGTTGTCGAACATATGTCATTCATTTTGTTAGAATATAAATAACAAAAAATTATTTGAAAAGGGTATTTCTGAATTCGCAGTGGTGGAAAACATATGTAGGCACGTTTTTAGTGTAAAATAAGGCCCTCGGAAAAAAAATTTTGGGGTGGACCCCCCCCCCCCCCCCCCCCAACTAAGATAGCACCATTGGGTATTTTAGGTCGAAATCGAAGGAGCCGCTTCCGAGGAAGTCTCTCCCCCTTCCACGACTACTCCGCCTCCCGGATCTCAAATTGTTAGTCCTTTAAACTATTTCGGTATATCTGCCAGCCGTCTGCCTTTGAATTTATTTATTAATTTTATCGTTCCAGGACCCAATTGCCATTCCCTATGATGGGAATAAGGAGACCGGCCCCGAGCCTGTCATGCCCGTGCCGCAGGCGGTCACAGGAACTACACTGGACCGGTACAACGCCACAGGAGCCAGTGTTCGGAATGGACGTTCTCGCCGTGCCGCAGCCGGAGATTCTTCCTTGTTAGTTTTTTTTCTGGTTATCGGGGTTCTCACGGGCCGGGCCGTTTGGAAAATGTTAGTGGGCCCGGCCGGGGTTCTCAAATGACGGGCCGGGGCCGGGCCGAGGGATTTTTTTTGGGACGGCCCGGCCCGGTTATGAAAAATTAAATTTTGTGTAAATTGGTGCAATATTTTTTAAAACTGTTCTAAATTACTTAATAATTTATGTTACTAACATATAAGCCAATATTAGTTGCAGCACAAAGAAGAATGTCGCCGTCCGGGATCGAACCCTGGTCGTCTCGGTGGCAAACTGACTGGGTGGTCCAAGGTAAACGACCCGGCCCGTGAGAACCCCGCTCCCTTTATTGTGTTTAATAGAATTTCTTGTCTTTTCTTTGCAGGGGCCTGCCGATAAAAAGTCCAGAGAAGGCCACAGGAGCCGCTGCGGGTGGAGAAGAGGCCACAGGAGCCGCCGACAACGCCACAGCCACGGAGGGAGTCAGGGCCACAGGAGACACCACGGGCCGTAACGAGACCACAGGCGCCACAAGAGCCTCGTCTGCTTGTGATGACACCGCACCAGCTGTCACTATTCCAAAGGTCGGTTTTCCATTGAAAAGTGGTGCCTAAACTATCGAGAACATGGTTGGACAGGGAGCGTTTGAGGGGTGCTTTTGGGGCGCAAGTCCCCCAAATGGTGCCTCGGTGCTACGTAAGCCCCCACATAATTTTTGGTACCATTTTCAATGAAACGTAAAAAAAAATATTGTGTTTTAATCGGCCGTTTTTAAAGGGGCCACCACTTCTTCAAAAATATTTTGCAACCAACCACAGGGCATATATCTTTTCCCAATATTCGCGCTTAAAGGGTCAGTAAGGGGGCTTTTCATTTCATTTTTGAGCGGCTACGGTCGGAAATTATGCGAATCACCTCTGCTAAATTGTCACGCACCCTCCTCTTTTTTAGACCTATCTCATTCAATTTGAATGAAATTCGGCTCATTAGCATGCCTTGTAAATGTCGGACACACAGGACGTACTGGTCGTCTACAAATCTTAGACGGAGACCCGTTTTTGTCGATTTTGAAGCGTGTTTTCTCGAAAACGATAAATTTTCGACCTATAGTCATATATATTTTCATGATCACCGAATTGTTCTCTATAAATGTAGCCAATGTTGTAAAACCCGCCTGACTGTCCCTTAAATCAAATGTCTGGCCGTTCCGAGGGTTTTTTGGGACTTCACGGGTACCAAAAATAAAGTTTAACATTTTGTATAAATCGGTGCAATGGTAACCCTGGTCTGGTGGGTTGCAATCTGACTGGGTGGTCCGGGGGGTAAACGGGCCCGGCCGACCAAAATTTTACGCAACGGGCCCCCAAACTCTTCCTAATCAGTCATGGTGGTGGAATTTCAACAAATTGTTTTTTTTAACCTCAACATGTTCCGCTACCAATTTAAACAATTTTCAGTGCTCCTCCTTGAACTTCTTCGAGAAGGCTCTTAAAACGATCGCATCTGCGATCTGGATACAGGCTTATGAGTGCACCTCGGTTCCTGATGCGACTTTCAACATAACTGATGATATGGTTAGTTTCATTGTCTTCTCGTGCTTCGAAAAATTCTGCTGATTTTTGTACGGTGAATGCAACCTGGGCGCGTACTTTTCCGAAGATGGTGCTAAACCATGGCTGGGCAACGACGTTTGGGGGGCTAGTTACGTAAATCCCCAAATGGTGTCTCGGAGGCGGGGTTCTCAAATGACGGCCCGGGCCGACGGGGCCGGGCCGAGGGATTTTTTGGGACCGCCCGGCCCGGTCGGCCCGGGTTTGAAAAATTAAATTTTAAATTTTGTATAAATTTTTTAAACTGTTTTAAATACCGTAATAGTGTTTGATACTCACATAAGTTAACATTAGTTGTACAAAAAAGAATGTCACCGACCGGTATCGAACCCTGGTCGTGTGGGTGGCAATCTGACTGGGTGGTCCAAGGAAAACGGGCCGGGCCGGGCTGACCAAAGTTTTCCGGGCCGGGCCAGCTGGAAAAGCTGGCCCGGCCCGTGAGAACCCCGCTCGGAGGCAACGTAAGCCCCCTTTCATTTTTTGTTACCATTTTCAACCAAACGCCAAATTACGTAGGTACCGCAAGCACCTCACGCCGGGGTTCTCAAATAACGGGCCGGCCCGGCGGGCCGAGATATTTTTTTGGGCGGTCCGGCCGGCCCGTTTTTGAAAATCAAATTTTTAATTTTTGTGTTTGTTACTAACATATAAGTCAATATTAGTTGTACAAAAAAAAATGTCACCGACCGGGATCGAACCCTGGTCGTGTGGGTGGCAATCTGACTGGGTGGTCCAGGGTAAACGGGCCGAACGGGCCGGGCCGTGAGAACCCCGCCTCACGCCCACCTATGTGCTACCGAGCGCCCTTGCACCGCCCGATGTTTAACGAGCTGGTTCTGGCGCGTAAATACCTTTCTTTCATTTTTAATGCCTAAAACTGATTTTATATTTTTCAGAGTGTGCCTTGTCCGAAGTGCTATTTGCGACACGAATTGGGCTACTGCTACCCGGAGGGTTTGGACGATGAGAGGGATATAAAGTTGGTTTTTGTTGCTTTTTTTTATTAATTTTTATTTATTTAGGTTCAACCGGCCGAATGGCACGTACGCCAAGTTGAGGAAGGCGGTAATGATCGCCTTGCGAATGACGGCTAAGGTTTGTATTCAATTATTCCCATTTATTCACTCGCTTCAGGGCCGAAATGGCACTTCTGATGTGGTCAAGGCTACCGAAACCAATGGAACCGATGCCGTGGAAGAGCTCTCTGGAATCTTCATACTCACAGATTTGGTGATTTTTCCATTTATTTTAATTTCAATTTTTTTTTAGAAGTTCGAGTCTAAGGAGACTACCACCGATGCGACTACAGAACAGACCACAACAGCAGCCCCGACCACCGCAAAGGTAGGATTGAGTTTAAGACGTCGTCTCTGTAAGATTCGAGCGGCGGCCTTAAAGCCACTGTCTTAGGAAAACGTCGGTAGCACTAGAATTGGCCCAAAACTGGTTTATAACCTTCCTATGGGCCGTATAGACCATTTTGAAACTTTTAGGTCAATATCGATTTTTTTACCTGGGTTACGGTATGGTACTGTAATTTCGTAAAAGTGGTCAAAATTTTTGGAAACAGGGGTTTTCCAGTCCGTTTAGTCTTAGATACACCAAATATAATCCTTAAAAAGCGATAAGTTTGTGTTCTTTCGCACAGAACCCAAAAAACTTCAAAGAAGTGAAATATTGCGTTCGAAAATGCAGTTTTTCGCTATTTTCGACCTTTGACTTAAAAGACGCGCAAAAAGGAACCCTACCCATTGAATTCTACGTTTCTTTGCGCGTCGAAAACAATACTGATGTTGAAATTATCTGGAGCCCATCATGCCGAAAATAGCCTTTGAAAGTGAATTTTTCCATCGATTCGATCAGGAGAAATTTCATTTTTGGTAGGTCAAAAAAATTTTCTCCTGGAGTCGACGAAAATGTTCATGAATATAAAAAAAACAGGTTTTATGATAACTTGAAGAAGTTAGGTCAGGTTTAAAAAAAATATTTTTTTTGACCTACCAAAAATGAAATTTCTCCTGATCAAATCGATGAAAAAATTCACTGTCAAAGGCAATTTTCGGCATGATGGGCTCCAGATAATTTCAACATCAGTATTGTTTT
The DNA here is from genome assembly GCA_964057215.1 of Oscheius myriophilus. Taxonomy (NCBI): domain Eukaryota; kingdom Metazoa; phylum Nematoda; class Chromadorea; order Rhabditida; family Rhabditidae; genus Oscheius; species Oscheius myriophilus. Next base: position 28,641,421 of record OZ059906.1, on the reverse strand, counting down.
CGACGCGCAAATACACGTAGAATTCAATGGGTAGGGTCCCTTTTTGCGCGTCTTTTAAGTCAAAGGTCGAAAAATGCGAAAAACTGCATTTTCGAATGCAAAATTTCACTTTTTGACGTTTTTTGGGTCCTGTGCGGAAGAACACAAACTTATCGCATTTTAAGGATTATATTTGGTGTATCTAAGACTAAACGTACTCGAAAATCCCTGTTGCACATAATTTTGACCATTTTAACGAAATTACAGTACCCTACCGTAACCCAGGTCAAAAAATCGATATTGACCTAAAAGTTTCAAAATCTCGTTCATTGGTCCTAGGAACGTTATTGACCAAATTTGAATCGATTCTGAGACTATGACATAATTTCTAAGACAGTGGCCAACTCGAGTTTTCCAGAGACAGCGTCTTAAGACGTCGTCTCTGTAATTTTCTAGAGCAGGGCTGTGCAATAAGATTTTTGTAATTGCCTTGGATTTGGCCTAAAAGTGGTCAAAAGTCTACTTGGACCAGATATGACATTCAGGCATGGGCCGAAAGTTTGTGCTATATTCTGAACGCACCCCCTTTTGTAATAAGTTCCGTACTTCGTGGGTGGTATATCGTAATTCGTACCAGCGGGGTGTCAATAGGGGCTAAAATGACGTCATTATCACCCTCAACGCACCCTACCTTTGTAATAAATGTTTGAAAAAGCAAGTTATGGCCCATTGCTGATGACATTCTGAGACTTCCGGATATCGATTTTTCGTCCCGGCGCGCAGAATGAAATTTTTTTTTGGCTCATTTGCGGTTCTCCATCACGACGAAAATTGAATTCTAATCTGATTTTTTACATCGATTTGATCAGGAAATATTTCAACTAAAAAATTTTTATTTCAGCTGGTAGGGAAAAAAAATTTCTGGCTCACATGTATGCGAAATCATTTTATATGAATAGAAAATGAGTTAGCGTCTGTACATGTTTGAAATTTTTTTCTTCTGATGGAAAACCACAAATGAGCCAAAAAAATTCATTCTACGCGCCAACAGATCTAGTTTTTGAATATTTAATGCGAATCTTTCCCGTGAATTAGAAATTTTCATGAGACCCAAAAATTTTTGTCAGCACGCCCGAGACGATAATGCCTTGGGGAGATCTAACCGTAAGCCCCCCAGGGGTGGTCGGGGTTCTCACGGGCCGGGCCCGACCCGTTCGGCCCGTTTTCCTTGGACCACCCAGTCAGATTGCCACCCACACGACCAGGGTTCGATCCCGGTCGGTGACATTCTTTTTTGTACGACTAATATTGACGTATATGTTAGTAACAAACGTTATTAAGTAATTTAAAACAGTTTAAAAAAGTATTGTACCGATTTATACAAAAATTAAAATAATTTTTCATACCCGGGCCGGGCGGTCCCAAAAAATCCCTCGGGCCGGCCCGTCATTATAGAACCCCGGAGGTGGGCCGTCCTCAACAGCTTTTTTGCGCCTTGGGCCCTGGCAGAAATGGCGCGAACTTTGAAATTTTGACTTTGAGCAAAAATTTGCAAAAAAGTTGCAGGTATCTCAAATACAAAAAAAATATGAGGATGAGCCTCAAACTTATTAAAGGCTTCCTTTACCAGTTTCTGAGCTTATTTGCCCCTGACCCACTGGCATTATTAGCAGGGGTGGACGAGGGCCGGCCCTATAGGGCCTTGATAGGGCCCGGGCCCTATAGGGCCTAGGCCTCATAGGACCCAGGCCCTATAGGGCCTGGGGCCGGCCCTAGGGCCCTATAGGGCTTGGCGGGAATTTAAATTTTTTGAATAATTCGTAATTTTTTAGCGGTAATGATGCAATTTCGAATTTTATTTTACTTTTTTAAATTGAAATTTTCAATAAAATTTTTACTATTTTATTTCCGCCTATTTTAGAAAAATATTATCCCTATAATTTCACTTGTAATATACGTTTACTGATGATTTTGCTTTTTATTGATAGGAAAATAATAAAAAAATAATTTTAAAAAATAGTGAACATTATCGAAAAATAAACTTTAAAAATAAAAATATATTTGAAAATACATAATTGCCGCCAAAAATTACGAATTCTTCAAAAAATTTAAATTCCCGCCAGGCCCTATAGGGCCCTAGGGCCGGCCCCAGGCCCTATAGGGCTTCGGCCCTATAGGGCCTGGGCCCTATGAGGCCTGGGCCCTAAAGGCCCTAGGCCCTATAGGGCCGGCCCGAGGGCCGGGGCCAGGGCCGTCCACCCCTGTTATTAGGACAAAGTTTGGGGTTTTATATTTTATGTTGTATTATCGCCAATTTTCAGGCTACTACATCTCCGAGGGTTCATAAAAATGGGATGCAGACGTTCGAACAGCAGTTCTTTGAGTTGCAGCGCCAGCGGTGGGTATTTCTCTATCTTTTCCTTGTTGATTTCTTCAATTCCGCATTGTTGTGTTTCAGAGAGAATGGAACTAAACCGACATTTTATCGGCGAAGACCCTTTGATGATTTTTTCTGGCCACTATATGACGGGAATAGCGTTCGCGCCAAGAAATCCTCGAGGCGGGCCGATGGATCCAAGTCTCCAGAAGTCACCGGCAATGAACCGAAGAGTATCTCGGATGATGATGGTGCCACAAATGTGGGTTTTAACATCAGTGGTTGAATGCGGAGGGGGGCTCAAAAAGTGAGGCCCGAAAAGCAGAAGGCCCCCATGGCTGGACAGGGAGCGTTGGGGGGGGGGGGAATGTTTAAGCCCCCTAAAATAAAATAAAGTGTTTTACTTTTGGGATCCAATCACACTACAATCGCAACCAACATTTCCCAAAACCAAGATCTCTCCAGTATATCAGCTTAACCCAGCTGAATCCAGGGGCGGGGTTCTGCCAGGCCGGGCCATTTGGAACATTTTGGGGGGCCGGCTCTCGTTCGCCCCGTTTTCCTTGGACCACCCAGTCAGATTGCCACCCACACGACCAGGGTTCGATCCCGGTCGGTGACATTCTTTTTTGTACGACTAATATTGACTTATACGTTAGTTACAAACACTACTAAGTTTTTAAATCAGTTAAAAAAATTATTGTACCGATTTTTACAAAAGTAAATTTTTTGTAGCCGTCATACATTATCAAGCTCCGCCAAAAGCGGCAGTAGGGGGCGTCGCAATTTTAAGATTTCGGCAAATTTGTTAAAGAAGGAGGCCCGTAGCATATTTTTGAATTTTTCGATAATTATGGGGACCGTCGCAAAATGGACCCCCGCGGTTGGGTGCCCAAGTATGGTAGCCGTGCCGGCCTGACCAGGCCGTCCCAAACAGGGCTGGTCGCGGGCCGGGCCCGTCTCCAAACAACCTCGGCCCGGCCCGAACGGGCCCGAGTTCGGCCCGCGGGCCCGTTTTCAAAAATTTTGACAAGTTAAGAAAATTTTTTGTGAAATTTTCGGTCATCATGCGGTAAAATAGCTTACAAATGTATAAAATAGTAAGCATGTGGTGAAACGGTTATGAAAACAATAATATATCTTGAGATAATACCATTTTGAAGAAGTTTCAATGCACAATATTTTGTCGATCCTAGCTTGGCCGGGCCGGGCCCGACCTGCCAAATTTTCTCGGCCGAGCCCGATGTTCGGCCAGCCCTGGTCCCAAAAAATCCCTTGGCCCGGCCCGTCATTTGAGTACCCCGCCCAGGGGTAGATGCTCAGAAAATACAGGAGTTCAGGGGGTTAGGCACATAGAAGACATACCTCTGGAGACCCTGACAGTTGACGGACCCACCCTTAGGGGGGGCACCCCGAACCTCGCATGTGAAATGAGGGGGGTCGCGAAAACGAACCCCCAGATGGGTTGGTCATTTTCCGCAGCCGCACCCTCTAATTAAGATTATTACACTCGCTTTGTTAATTGAATATCTAAAAAGGCGTTTTCTCAATTCCATATTTTTTGGCTTTTTTTCAGTGCCAGAATTGCACTTCCTCCGACGAGAGTTGGTATTCGCGGTTGTTCTTCTGGCAGAGCAAGGCGGCCAGCGATAAGGACTGTCCTCCTCCCACCAATGAGGTATAATTGCTAAATTGACTTAATTTTTGCGAATTTTTGCTTTACAGATTGTGACTTGTGAAGAGGGGGAGATTTGGAATGAACACGGCTTTTGCGATGAAGAGGGAAACGAGGAGTATTTTAAAGCCCTGGATCTGTGGTGAGTCTCTCTCTCTCTCTCTCTCTCTCTCTCTCTCTGCCAATCAATTATCCCTATTCAGGTTCGAGCAATGGAATGGCTGGCATGCCGCGAAAAGGCTGGAGAAATTGAAGCTCGATGGAAAAGCTCCCAAGGTTGGCTTTTCGCTCCCTCCCTTTAAATGAAATCGTTTCAGGACCTGGAAGTCACTCCTCCCGAGAACTACACCGCTGTAACGGACGACGAGGCCTCAGCGACTACTTCTGGCAGTGATGGTGTCGAGCCCATCGATATTAGAGTCAGTTCTTTCTCTCAATTGCGGCTGTCAGAATGTGATTGTCAGAGGGACTGTCAGGGACCGTTTGCATATATCAGTCATGGTCAAGTCATGGTCGGTGGCTGATCAGCGGGCCGGGCCGAGAAAATCTGAGGAACGGGCCGGCCCCACTTTTTTTGAAAATCTGTTTTTAAATGTAACTCTTTTCAAAGTCATTATTTTCAAGTTCTGTTTGTTGCAAAACATAGTTCTAATTGTGCGAAACATACTGTGTTAATGAGGATTCGAACTACCCTATATAAATTTTAAGTAATTTTCATGGCCGAGTGGTTAAGAGGTCGGACTGGTAATCCGAAGTTGCCGCAGTTCGATCCCCCGCCGGCAAAACTTTTTTGCCATAGTTGTTCTATACATTAGGTACAACAGAAACGTAATGCCGGCACATAAATCGTGAAAAACTTTTTTTTCAACATTTGGAATTTTTGGCCGCGGGCCGGGCCGTGAATTTTTGGAGAGCGGGCCGGCCCGGTCCGTAGCCACCCTTGATGGTCCCTGCCTTTTCAAAACAAAATAATACAAAGGGAGGATATTTAAACGGTCATAATTATGTCACTTTTGGCCCTATTGACATCCGACTGGCACGAAATCGGTAGACCACCCACTAATTATACCCAAAATTGTCAGTCTGTTGTGCTTACTCTCAGTCGGGTGTCAATAGGGGCCAAAATTACAGCATTTTTGGTCCCTTTTGACACCCGGCTGGTACGAAATACGTAAGACCACCGACGAAGTGTACCTGTAATGAACGTTCTACCGTGCATCCTGCCAGCCGGTTGCCAATATGTCCCAAAATGACCTTGCGTTGTCCATTAATTACACCCTGTTGGCACAAAATGCGGTAGACCACACACGAAGTATAGAATTTATAAAGGACGTCATTTTGGTTCATAATGACGTCATTTCGGGCCCTACTGACACTCCCACGAAGTATACCGGAAATGAGCACTCTGTCGGGTTTTCTGCCAACCGGATGCCAATAGGGCCCAAAATCGCCCAAGAAGTATACCGTAAATTCTCAATGCCTCCCTGGTGACACGAAATATTGTTGACCACCCACGAAGTATACCGGAAATGCCGGGTGTCAATTGGATCCAAAATAACGGCATGTTGGCCCTCGTTAGGCTAATTGTAAGTTCCCGAAATGCGGTTGACTACATGAAATATGCCTGATCGTCGGTCTTCCGTGGTTCTTGCCAGTAGGGTGTCAATATTGTCTGAAAAGTAAGTAATTTTGGGCCCCTTGACGCCACTATTGGCACCCGGGTGACCCGAAGTACGGTAAACCTCTCACGAAGCATGGAATTTGTTAGAAAAACGTCATTTTGGCTATAAATGACACACGGCTGGTACGAAATGCGGTATATTACCCACAAAATTTACATGAAATGATCGGCCGCGTTTCTTACCATCTGGGTGTCAATAGGAATCAAAATGACATCATTCTGACCGTTGACGTTTTCTCTCTTTGCAGTAAAACGTTGAAATTGCAATTTTCTTATATTTGTCATCCTACGCCGTTTTTAGGAGCGTCCGTGCCTCGAGGGTCAAGTCCGTCACGGCCTAGGCTTCTGTGATTTCCAGGAGCAGATCGAACTGTTCGATGAGTTGGATAGAATGTGAGTTCTCTCTCTCTCTCTCTCTCTCTCTCTCTCTCTCTCCGTCACTTTCATTTAAAAAAAACTTTCTTTTCAGGAACTTGAAGCCTAAGGACTGGTCCGCCATGAAGAAACTCAAGTATCTCCAGAGCAGTCGCCTCGTTCCCAAGGTTGGTGTTTTTCTTTCTTGTCAGTTTTCTTACTCAATCGTTTCAGGACCCGAATGTCAATCCCACTGAGAGCAAAAAGAAGGCCAAGAGAGAGGTCGTAATGAGGGAAGCCGGCCAAACCACAGGAGCCACTGCGGTCCCCGTCGATGCCACAGCCACCACTGGGTCGCGAGACGAAGCCACAGCCAATGACAGGGCCACAGGAGCCACTTTGGACAGCGCCAACGCCACAGCTGGCGGTGGAGACAAGGCCACAGGAGCCACTGCGACAGGGCCCAATGCTGACAAGGACACCGGAAGCGGATCCATTCGTGAAGAATCGATTGCCGATGATACTCGAGTGAGAGTTTTTTTTTAGAATGCTGCTTCGATGGGCATGGGCGGGATTCCTGCCAATTTTCGACAATCCGCAAGGTTTTTATAACTGCCCAGGTTTGGGACCCATATGGGAAGATTTCCACATGGTTTCTTTTCTAAAAGGGCGGGCGGCAATTGTGGCATTGAAACAAGGTTTTTTCTCAAACACCACGGACTTTTATAAAGTTTGAGTTTCACAGGGCTACTAAATGACAAATTTGCCAAAAACTGGCAGAGGTTACCAAATTTTGAAGCTCATTCAGAGTAACGGGATAAGATAAACAGTATTTTGCGGAATAAGCGATGCAGTAGGTCTGTCAGATGCAAAAGAAAACCTTGCTAACCTATGTCAGTTTTCGGCAGATTTGTCATTTAGTAGAGCTGTGAAATTCAAGCGTTATAAAAGTCCATGATGTTCGAAAAAAAATCTTTTTTTCAATGCCACAATTGCGGGGGCGACGGGCGCCACACTATGTTAGGCGCCAGCGGCTCAGCAGATGGCCGAGTGGTCTGAGGCGCATCCTCTCAAGCTGGAACTCGTTTGTTCGGATCCCCAGAGGCACTAAAATGGCAGAGCTGGCTGCTTAGAAATTTTTGCTAACAACAAAAATCTCAAGGTATCTTTTTTTACATTATGGTCCCCACATGGTACATATTCCGCTGTGCGAAATTCCCGCCCACGTATGTTCGGTGGTTAGTGTTGAAGGGCTCGTCAGGGGCCTTTTTCAAATCGCGACTAATGAGGACTTGGCAAGCATTTTGCGCATAACCTTTGGGATTACATTTCAACAGTTTCCACCGGTATGGCCCCAGGGTCTTTTTGGTCCCCTAATTTATGCGATTTTATGAATTTTAGACGGGGCAGAAATGAATGGCATTCAGGGACTAAAATAGTGTACGCGGAACTTCTTTTTCTAACCCCCCCCCCCCCCCCCCTCACGCCCGTCTAATTCACAAATGGGGGAAACTTTGACTATCCGTTGTTTCGACAAATTCACTCAAGCCCCCCCCCCCCACGAAGTATGTCCCACCGCGGTTCTTACGGGCGGGGTTCTCAAATGACGGGCCGGCCCGGCGGGCAGGGCCGAGAGATTTTTTCGGGCGGCCCGGCCGGCCAGTTTTTGAAAATCAAATTTTTAATTTTTGTATAAATCTGTGCTATAATTTTTTAAACTGTTTTAAATACCGTAATAGTGTTTGTTACTAACACATAAGTCAATATTAATTTTACAAAAAAGAATATCACCGACCGGGATGGAACCCTGGTCGTGTGGGTGGTAATCTGACTTGGTGGTCCAGGGCATAGCTGGACACCAGGTGCTTGTGGTACCTACGTAATTCGGCGTTTAGTGGAAAATGGGAAAACACATTTAATATGGTGCTTACGTTGGCTCCGAGGCACCATTTGGGGGGGGGGGGCTTACGCACCGAGCCCCCCAAACGCTCCCTGTCCAGCCATGGTCCAGGGTAAACGGGCCGGGCCGACCAAAATTTTGAAAACGGCCCGGCCCGTGAGAAAATTTTTTTTTGGAAAATTTTGCTTTACCTTGGACCACCCAGTCAGATTGCCACCCACACGACCAGGGTTCGATCCCGGTCGGTAACATTCTTTTTTTGCACAACTAATGTTGACTTATATCTTAGTAACAAACATTATAAAGTTATTTAAAGCAGTTTAAAAAAATTATTGTACCGAATTATACAAAAATATAAATTTTATTTTTATACCCGGACCGTCCCAAAAAATCCTTAGGCCCGGTCCGTTATTTGAGAGTCCACGCTCGGAATCCGGGGCTCTCTGAATTAAACATCCTAATATGCGAATTTAACTTCTGATTACAAAAAGTGTTAGGCATTGGTAACTCAGCAATTAGGGGCTTAACTGAAATTGTTGGTCAAAATAATATCGTTTTACAATAAATTCAGCAAAATCTCTGTTTTTTTTTCCTCGAGTTTTTAGTTTATCAATTCTTCAAATTTGAAGTATTTATTTTTAAACATAGCATTTTTATTTTTCAGAAAGAGCCCTGCCCTCCGGGTAGGCATCGCCACGTCAAGGGCAACCGCCATGAAGTCCAGTCTCCCGAAGGCCACGACATTTCTCTTGTGACAGCCGATGACAATACCACAGGAGCCACTCTGGACATCCAGAGGGCTACGGAAGAGGCCACAGGAGCCACCGGAAGCGGCTCCCCGTGTGGAGGATCGACCTCCGATGATGCTGAAGTGAGTTTTTTTTTGTTGTTGTAAAGAACGGCTAAAAGGCTTCCCTTGAAAAGGAAATTGGCCAAATTTCCACTTTTTGGAAATTAAAAATACATTTTCATTTTTCAGGAGCCCTACCCTCCGGGTAGGCATCGACACGTCAAGGGCAGTCGCCACGAAGTCCAGTCTCCCGAAGGTCCCGGAATTTCTGCTAAGGAAATTCGCTGTCCTGGCGATCTGTGATTTAGGAACCGCTCTGGCCGTTTCCACGATATTTTCTAATTCCATTCCATGATATTCTCCAATTGCGTTCCAGGATACATTCCAATTCTATCTATTTTGTAATTCCATTCCATGATATTCTCTAATTCCATGTATGTACACACTGTGAAATGTACTGTAACATGAAATGTCGATCGCACTTGTTGTTTTTTTCTTGGGATTGGGGTGTCAATGTCTAACAGAAGTGGGTTAGAAGCAGCAGTGCCGCGGACGCCTCAGATCTACTGAAGATTTTTAGCCTGCAATATGGTTTTTTTAAAGAATTTTTCACAAATGCGCTCTCTGAAACATTGACATAGCGGCTGCCACATTTCAATGCTTTTGTGGCTTTTGTCAGCCGCTTTCTAGAGCAAAAGCCCGCACATTCAGGAAAAATTGGGCTAAAAAATCATTGTAACTGCTAAAGCAAACAAAAATATGTTTGAAGGGGCAAAAATATGAAGAAAAATATTGATTCCTTGAAACTGGAAAAATTTCATTTTTGTCTTTTTTCAGCGAAATTGGCTGTTTAATGATAAAAGGTCATGTGAAAGATCATTTTTCATTGAACATTGTGTTTAAAACACTTCATTATGTGTAGAACAAGCTTGTAACGTTTAGAGCCTTTAGATTACGTTTAATGCGGAAATCTGCAACTGCGGGCCCGCGAAAGGGCGCCGCAATAGGCGGCGCACCTGCTTCGTTGCGCTTTTTCACTATCGTTGGGTTAAGCGAAAATTATGAGAAAATCATGGGTTGTGTGAAAAACAATGCTTAACAACATATCAAAAATGTGGAGTGGACTTTTCAGAAACAAAGAAGAAAATATTATTTTTGTAACATTTCAAACACGTTTTAGCTTCCACACTGCTCGCCGTCCAATGGAATCCCCGGGCACGTTAAAGGACTGCCTCCTGTTAAACGTCGGGCAGGAATTGAAACTTTCCGACTCTTGCAATTTGGACTTTCTGGATGGTTTTTTTTTGATTTTCTGGCTTTAAATGGTAGACAATGCAATGAAGTTTCGGAGGCAATTTTGGTGGAGCTGGAAATTCACCCGAACAAAAGATATAAAACATACACTTCAGAACTCAGCGGGTATTTTTTCGGTGGATCTGAAAAAATTGCTTCCAAAACTTTCATGTATTTGCTAATTTTTAAGCATTTTACAACTTTTAATAAGTCAGAACAACGGAGAACTAGAGTCGAAAAGATTTTTCCATTAGAAATTCATAGAACAATATTGGTCCCGCAACGATTTGTGGAGAAAAGTTTGCCGGGAACCTCGAATTTTTAAAATATTGCAATCAGCCGCACAGTCTAAGCTGGGAACGCAATCTTGTTCACATTGTTTTGTAAACAGCGGACACACTGAAACTGCCCACCACCGCGAGCCGTGTCCAACGCCTTTCAAACCTAGAAAATCGCTTTTTACACTAATTACAATGTTTGTCAGCGTAAATTTTGCAATCGATTCCGCTCTTAACATGGGAGGTTTTCGCAAGTTTGAGGGTAGTTACAGTATCCCGGGGTCGATTACCGTACTCTGACCCAAAAATCGATAATCGATTTTCTTTATCATTTTACGTTTTAGTTGGTCCTAGATAGTTCCTAGGGAAAATATGAGCTAGATTGGACCACTTTGAATTTTTATGACCAAATGTAAATTGGCGTTTGTCGATTCTCTCAGAAATCGCTTCTTAATTGCTTCACTTGTTTAATTTTAAGCATGTTTTTTACTGTTTTGTGTGTATTTCGTGTTTTGTAGCTGGTCCAGTGTGTCCAAATGTAGTTTGATCTTTCAGAAGGGAGATTTCGCTGGCCAGTCCCTTCCTCTCTACAGAATCCGACCGGCCAGTCTGGTCACGTACGCCGTGATGGTGCGTGTTCTTCTCCTCTCGCTGCTCCTCGTCTCGGAATGGGGCTGTAGTAATGATCCTCCCATCGACTCCCAGGAACACCGCAAATCTTCGGGACAGATCCAGTCTTATGAGGTTTGTTTTCTTTTTTTTCCTTTTAACAGGCAAACTTCACAAACTCATTGGTCCCGACACGAAGCCGACTGAAGTTCCCGTGGACAAGGTTGATCGAAAACTCGAAGAAGAGGATCTGATCCTCTCAGAAGCCGCGGAAAAAGCTACGAATAAGTGCAGTCAACCCATGTATAAGCCGAATAAGGTAATTTTTCCATTCTTTTTTTAAAACGGGTCCTGGCACGAAGTCTTGCCTTGTTTGTCACGAACTTGGTTTTTTCACACTGCAGTTTTTATTTGTTTTTTGTTGATAATCATGTAAAATTCAGATCGCCCCTTGCCCGCACGACCACATCAAGATGAATTCGGATATTTGCTGCTTCTTGTTCGAGAAAATTCCGGCCGGGACGCCGATCTACGTCTCCAAGAAGACGGTGACTGCGATGAAACCTGAGAAGAACGAAGCGGCTCCCGAGTACATCCGCCCCAGAGTGAGTTTTTTTTTTAAAAATATTTATTTTAAAAATTAGTTTTAAACAGTTAAAATATATAAATTTTCAGAAAGGCGAGCAGTGTGATCCTGGCTACGCGTTCCGAAGGGAAGTCCGTCTGTGCCACAAGATTAACTACAAGCCTATGATTCCGGCCAGCTGGGTGGCTGTTTCGGCCACGTTCGCTTCAGTCGGCGCCAGCACCATTCCTCCTGCAGAGTCTCAGGTATCAAAATTCTCTTTATTTTGTATAATTATTTGTTATTGGTCGAAATCGAAGGAGCCGCTTCCGATGAAGTCTCTCCTGTTTTTCTGTTTAAAATTGGGTTTTAGGCCACAGACGCGGCTACAGAAGGAAAGGCCACAGGCACTGCAGCTGCACAAGAGAAAGCCACAGGCACGGCTACAGAAGAAGAGGCCTCAGCAAACCACAATGAGCGTAAGACGATGGGAGCACAGAAGGGCCACCACTCGTCAGGCCACAGCCATCATGAGAAACCTGTGAGTTTTATTTGATCAGACCTGCTTCTCGGGCTACCTTTCCACCAGTGACCTCCCAAATTGTGCTTCGGAGGCAACGTAAGGCCGTCTTTAATGTTTTGTTACTTTTTTCAACCGAACGTCAAATGACATTGGTGCCGCAAGCTCCTCGCCCCCCCCCCCCTATGGGAGTATTTGGATGGGAATCAGAGCCACGGTGGTTCTGGCGGCACAGCTGAGGCCAAGCATGGCAAAATCAAGGGCCGGGCCGAGAAATTTTAAGGGCGGGCCGGCCCGGGTCAGCCTGTGATTTTTTGATAATGTTATTTTTTTATGTAACTCTATTCAAGATTAATATTTTTCCATTATTTTTGTTGGAAAAACATAGTTCTCAATGTGCAAAAGATAAAGTTTCAAGGAGCTTCATCGAACTGCCCTATATAATTTTTTAATGTAATCCATGGCCGAGTGGCTAAGAGGCTGGACTGGCAAACCAAAGAGACCCCCAGTTCGATCCCCCGTCGTCAAAACTTTTTTGCTTTCGTAGTTTTGCTTTGAAACTAAACCAGCGGGAGGGGCGCCTTCGGCGCCCCTCCCGCTGGCTGGGGGCTGCGCCCCCAGACCACCCTTAACGCTGTTACATCTTGACTTCGAGACCCATCATATTAGGATTATTCTGTTTTGCCTTTGTACGCTCTATCGATTGATATAATTTTTAAATTAATTGAAGAAACTTTAGTTTTTAGCAAAGTTCTGGCACGCTTTCGCTGCGAGACCCATCGTATTAGGATTATTCTGTTTTGCCTTTGTACGCTCTATCGATTGATATAATTTTTAGATTAATTGAAGAAACTTTAGTTTTTAGCAAAGTTCTGGCACGCTTTCGCTGCGAGACCCACCATATATTGATTATTTTGTTTTGCCTTTGCACGCTCTATCAATTGATATAATTTTTAGATTAATTGAAGAAACTTTAGTTTTTAGCAAAGTTCTGGCACGCTTTCGCTGCGAGACCCATCGTATTAGGATTATTCTGTTTTGCCTTTGTACGCTCTATCGATTGATATAATTTTTAGATTAATTGAAGAAACTTTAGTTTTTAGCAAAGTTCTGGCACGCTTTCGCTGCGAGACCCACCATATATTGATTATTTTGTTTTGCCTTTGCACGCTCTATCAATTGATATAATTTTTAGATTAATTGAAGAAACTTTAGTTTTTAGCAAAGTTCTGGCACGCTTTCGCTGCGAGACTCATCGTATTAGGATTATTCTGTTTTGCCTTTGTACGCTCTATCGATTGATATAATTTTTAGATTAATTGAAGAAACTTTAGTTTTTAGCAAAGTACTGGCACGCTTTCGCTGCGAGACCCATCGTATTAGGATTATTCTTTTTTGCCTTTGTACGCTCTATCGATTGATATAATTTTTAGATTAATTGAAGAAACTTTAGTTTTTAGCAAAGTTCTGGCACGCTTTCGCTGCGAGACCCATCGTATTAGGATTATTCGGTTTGGCTTTGTACGCTCTATCGATTGATATAATTTTTAGATTAAAGGCATAGGCCCACGTAAAATGAAGAGGGGGACCTGTCCATGCTAATCGTAAAACCCTCTGCATTTCACCATTGAAAATGACACTCTCTCGCCTACGCTACGTCATGGACAGGTCCTTTTTCATTTTCCTGGGCCTCTGCCTTTAATTGAAGAAACTTTAGTTTTTAGCAAAGTTCTGGCACGCTTTCGCTGCGAGACCCATCGTATTAGGATTATTCTGTTTTGCCTTTGTACGCTCTATCGATTGATATAATTTTTAGATTATTTGAAGAAACTTTAATTTTTAGCAAAGTTCTGGCACGCTTTCGCTGCGAGAGCCTAACACGATTTTCAGGATATGACCTACTCTTGGTTAGGGTAGTAACATATTGAAAGATGAGGTCAATTGGTTCACGGAGAGCTAAGATCTGATATGGGGTCACACAGAAAGACAGACAGGCAGACACGGACATTTGCGATTTATTAATATGGATTCTAGTACATTACAAAACACGAACTTTTTTTCTACATTTGGGAAAAAATTTGTCTTGGCCCGGGCCGAAAAAAAAATTGTGGGCCGGCCCGGCCCGGAGCCATGCTTGGCTGAGGCCATCACACGTGCACAAGCCATGTTTGCGAGCAAGGCTGAAACTGCGGTCGGCCCGCGGATTCTTGGGAAGGGCCGGCCCCATTATTTTTTAAAATCTTTTTCTAACTGTAACTCTTTTCAAAGTATTCATTTTTAAGTTATGTTTGTTGCAAAACATAGTTCTAATTGTGCAAAACATACTGTGTGTAGGAGGATTCGAATTACCCTATATAAAGTTTTGTAAAACATTTCATGGCCGATTGGCTAAGCGGTCGGACTGGCAATCCGAAGTTAACCCAGTTCGATCCCCCGTCGACAAAACGTTTTTCCCATTATTCTTTTATGTAAGTGTGTAAAACGTTTTTTCCTAACTTTTAGAAATTTCGACCTTGGGCCGCGGGCAGAGATTTTTTGGAGAGCCGGCCGGCCCTAAGCCACCCTTGTTTGCGAGTAAAAAAGTCGCGCCCCCAAGTGCCCCCCCCCATGCAGAATACGTAGCCCCAATGGCTGGACATGGAATGTTTGGGGGATCGACATGTAAGCCCCACCATTTTACTTTTTTGTTACCATTTTCAACCAAACGCCGAATTTCCTATGTCCCGCAAATACCTTATGTTTGCCTATTAGCCCCCCCCCCCCCTCATTACCTGGCACTCGCTGGTGACCGCTGTCGTTTGAGCGAAAATACATGTACCAAGTGGAATATTATACTACTCGCCCATAGAGCTTGACCGGAAATATTGGGCATTAGCATAGTTTTCAATCATAAACAATGGACATTTATGCAAAAATGTGAACTTGTAAATCTGTCATTACTCACGCTAATTAGCTTAGATTCGCAGGTTCTTTATACTTCAGGCCAAGGTCTATGGGCGAGAAGTATACGTATACAGTCAATAGATCCGGCCAAACGCAAACAGTGTACCTACCCAGCGGCGAAAGCGCAACCTTCCCACCCAACGCCTATAGTCTTCGCCAATCCTAGTTCCTTCTATATGACGGAATAATATCGAGATACAGTATTTTTAGGCGTCGCAAATAAAATTCTGCGTGTTGCAAACCATAAAACAACGCTGAGGATTCGAACCTAATATGGTCACACGCCGACTGTCTGACAAGAGACCGCGTTAACCCCTGCGCTATTGGGGACCTCCGTGGTTTGGGGTGGCGGCGCCTTGGATAATCGTTGGTCCGCTCCTATTTTTATAATTACGGCAGCGCGCTCGTAACTCCTGTTATACATATAATTTAGTTAGAATATCAAAAACGTCTTGAAATTAGCAAGGGAACACAAAAAATATTCGAATAATGACCAAAGCTATGTACCGTAATAATGACAAAAACGTGCCCCCGAAAATGTTGCACGCAGTGCCCAAAATCCGAAGGAACTAGGATTGGCGAGGACTATACCGTAATCCTTGCGTGAGGTAATCATGGCTGGACAGGGAGCAGTAGGGGGGCTCGATGGGGAAAGCCTCCCATTGGGACCTCGGAGGCAACGTAAGCCCTCGAAGGACACATGCCAAGACAAAAAAAGTAAGGCCCCCGGATTGTTTTTGCCTACCATTTTCAACCAAACGCCGAAATACGTAGTTTTCGGCGCAATCATACGCATACCTCAATTTCTCCCAATTTATTTTAATGTTTCGTTTTAAGGCCACCGACACGGCTACAGAGCAAGAGGCCGCAGGCACGGCTACAGAAGATGAGGCCACAGCAAACCACAATGAGCGTAAGACGATGGGAGCACAGAAGGGCCCCCACTCGTCAGGCCACAGCCATCATGAGAAACCTGTGAGTTTTATTTGATCAGGCATCCTTGTCGGCCTAACACCTTCCAATGCCGCTTGGGACTACGTCTTTGGATACGCCTCGGATCACTCGGTCACGGCGGATCTGGCGCAGAGCTGAGGAATCTGGTCATTACCTATTAATCGCTGGTGGCCGCTGTCGTTTGAACGAGAATACACGTACACCCATACTTGAACAAGCTACCTGTGGGGTCCGTTTTGCGCTACCCCCCACAATACAAATGAGACGTATGGCGCGAGTCCCCCAAATAGGAAATTAGGCCCGGCGCGACCCCCTCTACCGAATCTACGGGTGTTTGTTCATCTATGCGTACACCGCGAAAGCGCGACCCATCCCACTCCCAACAGCTACCGTAACCCTTGGCTAGACAGGCTGCGTTCGGAGATCTATCCGTAACCCCCTCCCTTTATTTTTTGCGCTTTAAAGGGGGTAAATTACGTTGGTCCCAAAATCATCTCCCGCCTACCTACTGAGGCCATACCCGGCAGCCATGTTTGCGGGTAAAAAACGCAAGCCTCCAAGTGCCCTCCGTGAAAATACGTAGCGCCGAAATTTACAGATTTTGGTTGACCATTTCGACGTAATTAAGTAATTCAACATCGGGTAATGCGATAATTATACAATCGGACCTCCATCGTACGAACTTTTACCCTGAAAGCCAGGCGTGGCCTAAAAGTGTGCGCTATATTCAGTGTGATTTCACCTCCATACTTCAAGGGTCATATACTGAATTTCAGGCCAACCGGGTTTCAATACTTTTTGGCGTTGGCCCCACGCAGTCGCACATTTGCGTATACAGGCATTACATTCTGCCGTACATGAATGTACTTGCGAAAGCCTCCCCCGCCGGTTACCGTAACCCTAAGCCCCATATCGCCTGAGGCAATTTACAAAGTTGGGGTAAATTCTGTTATATACCCCCATACAATTCAGCTGTTTATTTGAAGATGTTTCGGGTACGCCAGTTAAGCCCCCCCCCATTTAAATTGTGAATTTGAACTTAATTTGGATAAATCCCCATGGAATGTAATTAAGTTACGCCCTTCCCACCTTCGGTCCCTATTTAATTCGTATTGATTGGGGGGGGGGGACAAACCGAGCGTGGGGCTTAACTGAATTTTTCCCTTAAATTGCAGTGAAACTTTTTCCTATAATATCGTATGGTCGTATTTTTCTGTCACAAAACGTTTCACCTCACTATATCAACGTTGGGGACACTCAGTGTAAGTCCCCCAAATTGCCGCGCACCCTCACCCAATTTTCGGGCCTTGTTCGTATTTGCATTCGGCGTGACCTACTTACTATCTCTGTTATGAACTGCAAAAATTAAAATTTGCAAATTCGGTCTTTAAAATAATATTTTGCTGTTTTCAGTGTCCGAAACCCGACGATGACGGCAAGGTTGGAACCATTCGCAACCCCTTCGTCAGTTCCAGCTTGGTTAAGACCATGACTAAGACTTGGAATGCCATCTTCCACCCGAATCAGCCGCAAACTCCGATTAGGAGGGAGAAGAAGAGCTGAAGATGCGCCCTTTTCGCGGATTCCATTCAATTTCATGTACAATTATTCTGTAAAATGCAGCTGGGCATAAAATATCGATCGCGGGTCTTCTGTTAACTTCTCGCGAATCGTTCTTTTTTTGCATGATGTTTGGAGGGAAGGCTCTCTCCCTCTTCCTTTCTGTCTCTTTCTTTATCTCTGTCTCTCTCCTCTCTCTTATTTCACTTCGGATCGGTGGCCTCATTTGGAATTCGATACGCGATATATAGGAGAGACCCTGATACGAGAGATAGATATGGAGGTCGACACGCCTGGATTGTTCTCTCACACTTGGATCGCCGTCTGGTTGCCTTCGTTTACCGCTTCTAAAACGTATCTCTCTCTATCTTCTAAGTTATGTCTCCGCATCTGTCTCTCACTCAAACATGTCAAAATTTGGGGCCGGGTCGAGAAAAATTTTAAAGCGGGCCGGCCCGAAAATTTTTTTTCGTTTTCTTTGATTTTTACATTGAAAAAAGGCATAAATTTTCGGTTGAGTCGGGCCGGGCCGTGAAAAATTTTGGAGCGGGCCGGCCCGTTGCTATGCTTGCTCTTACTGCTATGTCACGACCAAGCATGGCAACGGGCCGGCCCGCTCCAAAATTTTTCACGGCCCGGGCCGGCCCCAAATTTTGCCATGCTTGGTCACGACTATGTCTCCATCCCTTTCTCTCTCTTTCGTTCTCCAACGGTTAAGACGCGATTTATATAATGCTCAAGCTAGCGTTTATCAAGTTGTGACATAGATTTCAAAAAAGACGTTAAAATGGGCTTATATTGATAAATTATAGAGGTATGAACTTCTGGTGAAAGAAAAATTGCGTTTTGCCAGTTTGGATTACTGTAGCCTGGGTTACGGTAGCGGGTGCCCGCGTAACTGTATCTCACTTAAACGTCACGCATCTGAAAAACGTTCAATTTCAAAGTTGCAATTTCAAAATGTGTTAAACTTTCCACAAAATAATGTTTTTCTGGTATTGGTTCAAATTTCTGAGTCTTAAAAACCATTTCATTGGATTTGTCACGAATTTTCACTTAAAGGTCGGTTTTCTAACCATTTCGAAAGCAGTATGCCGTCGCAGCGTTTTGCGATAAACAATTATGCCTATTGTCTCTTGACCTGCAGATGACCCCGTTAATGAACTTCAGTCTTCGTTGCGGGACCTTTTATCTGAAATCCTTTAACTTAAAGCACTTAATTGATAGAAAAACACCTAATTTGCCAAAATAATTTTGTCTCTTAAGGGCTCCGCACTTAAGAGACAAAAGTATAGCCGCCGAAGTTGAAATATCACAACTTTTTTCGGGGGAAATAGATTTTTTATTTTATTTGGTTAGTCTGCGTGGCATGTAGTACTGACTACATGCCACACGAGCTTTAAGCAGGCGCTGGGGAAACCGCGGGGTTCGCGCGCATAAAAACGCGAATTTCTCAAAAACGAAACGAGGTTGGCAACTTTTGCCTTCACTTATTGTATCCCCATCCCATGCCCTTCTCAATGATATATAGCTCAACCCATAACTCCACGGTGAGGTTGACCGACTTCCCTAGTGAGCATAATAGTCAAGATCACTTGAGTGCTTCCGACCTGACTTGGAAATTATGGCCATAAAACGAAGAAAATAGCGTTTTTCTCCTGAATATGGATTGAATTTGGTGTTTTCACTCATTTCATCGTTTTTGTCGTGTGATTTTACATGTATTCCGTGTTTAAAATAGAGGATTTCATAAAAGTACGCGCGCAGGCCGTTGAAACCATCTTTTCTTAGCATTTCGGGCTGCCTGCGCGGAGGCCGTCTTTGCGGTCCCCACCTTTAAGCTACCAAATGGACGAATCTTCGTTGGACATACACTATACTTCCGTCAATTTTTTCTACCACGTTTTTCTCAACTTATATGAGAATTTTAGAACGGCATACATTCGTTCTCAACATCACAGTCCGCCCAGTTACCAGCTCCACCATCTCTATCGCCCAACATGACTAAAAGAGAAATCAGCTGAAATCTACTACTCCAAGATGAGGTAATTCTGCAACTCCTGTAACACGGGTTAAATAGAATATATAAAATAATAAACTTTGAGATCTTTAAACATTATTATTTCAGTTTGACGTACTATATACACGCGGAGAAGTTCGAAAAAGCGTTGACCATCCTTCCCGACCGAAGCCCACTCTCCAAACCGAACTCCTCCGACGCCGCCTCCGAACGCGGAAGTCGGGGGCGCAGGAGTCGGGCGGCACCGCCGCAAGGCTTGGCCGCGCCGGCCGGCCCGGAAGTGACCTCTCCTCTCCTCTTCTCCTCTTCAAACTTCCGCCCCTACTGTACTCCTTCGATGCCGTCTTCAGCTTCACCCCCATGGCTGGGGGCCTTCCGTCCTCGTCCGTCATTTCGCCCCTCTACCCCATGGCAGCATTAGCGCCTGGGGTCTTGGGGGCTGCTACTAACGCGCCTGGCTCTGATCTCCGCTCCGCTCCAGCCTTCCCCAGCAAAGCTTCGGAAGCTACTCCCGTAACCCCAGCAAGGAACTCTCTATATGAGAGTGAAACATATAAGAACCAACGAAAGGGAAGATGTCACACCCGTCACATGGAAGGCCACACTTTCGTTCATGACTCAACTGTATCTATGACGCTATGTACTTTGACCGTCCCATCAGACCAAAGTTCACAGCCAGGATCGAACACTTCAGACACCGCCCCCGAACGCGGCAGGCGGGGAGAGAAGACGCCGGCCGGCACAGCGAGGATTGGCCGTGCAGGCCCGGCCCGGGAGCGACCTCCCTCACCACTCCACCAGTGACCCTCTCCCCTTCTCCCACTTTACTCCACCGTCTCTTCTGTCACCCCTCTATGCTGTTTCCACTTCTCCCCCTGCCTGGCACCCTTAGCGCCGGGAGGTCTTTAGTCCTCGTCCGTCAGTCTTTAACTAGAAGAGAGGAGCCGTGTCCGATGTACCCAAATAAATGTAGTAAAGAAACCCACACTTGTGTTCTATATGAGAGACAAACTTATAACTTATAAGTTATAAGAACCAACGGTACAATAAACACATATATAAACCCTTACTGTGTTCTGTAGCTATTTGGGAACCAGCGGGACTGAACATATCATGAAAGAGCTGATCAAGTACAACCAGCGGCAGAGAAAAAAACGAGGACGAGTGAAAATTGGGTGAAATTGGTAAAAAGCATAAGATTTCACAGATAAAAAGCTATTGGCAAGCGACAATTCGCAGTCGCATTTACAAAAAAACATAGATATAGAAGCAGTGTGAAAAAGAAAACGAAAGATAGAGAGAGAACTTTGAAAGAGAAAAAGAGCGATATGCACAGAAATGGAGATGGATATGAAGAGAAAGAGAGAGAGAGGGAGAGAGAGAAAGAAAGAGACAGAGAGAGAGAGAGAGAGAGAGAGAGAGAGAGAGAGACCGTAGTCTCCTATGCGAATTTCCTTTCTCCTTCTTCTTCTTCTTCTTCTCTCCCACTCTCTCTCTCTCTCTCTCTCTCTCTCTCTCTCTCTCTCTCTCTGAATTATATCACTCTAGACTTCAAAACTGAGAGAAAAATCAGGCATTTCGACCTTTAAATTAGGAAAAATGTTTCGACCTTTAAAATGGATACTCACGTTTGTGCGTTTTCGTGACAAGACCCAAAAAAAGCTTTTTTCATAATAAAGCAATTTTTTAAAAAAAGCCAAACACAAAAATCGATTGTGTCTCGCTTTACTTCTGGCTAGCTCTTCCAAATATATATTACCTAATAAATATAATCAATATTGTACTTTTTCATATCATGTTGAATAAAGATCGGAAATTGGCTGCTGTTAAGTGGTCTCTACTATTATTCGATAAATTGGAGGGAAAATATCTAAATAAAATATATCACTTTTGCAGAAATTTTTTGCTCCATTTTTTCCTATGTATTTTTTGATATGGAGCTTCTCTGATTGGGTTGGTACACTACTTTCCGGTTTGATGGTCGTTTGGTTTTACAAATCTCCACGACTTCAAAGGATTCATAAAAAATATATTGAACAGCCGGTATTTCACAAAAAAAGCATTATTTTTTTTTAATCAGTTTTCAGCTCCTAAAGATTGTAACTCCTATCGAAGTTCTATTGAAAAAATTTTGGCGACGTTTCTTCGCTTACGCTGGTAAGTTTTATTGAATCGTGAGAATTTCCTTTCGACCCGCCTACCCTGGACCACCCATTCCGATTGTCACCCACACGACCAGGGTTCAATCCCGGTCGTGGAAAATCCATTTTGTACTTATAATTATTAATGCGATTTATTCAAATTCTTTTCTTGTTTTAATTTCAGTAGTTCTTCTTGGCCCCTACCTGCCGACTATTAAATTCTATGATTCCTGCGTAAGTTTTATTTTGCCATTTTGAAAGAAATATTTATTGTTTTAAAGAAATAAATGAAATATTTAGAATTTTTGCGAATCCCTAAGCAAATTCGTCTTGAAGTTTTTAAAAAGGTCAGCATTTTTCTTTTTAATAATGAAGCTTAGTTCACAGTAGCACACACACACACACACACACACTCACACACTCACACACTCACACACTCACACACTCACACACTCACACACTCACACACTCACACACTCACACACTCACACACTCACACACTCACAAACTCACACACTCACACACTCACACACTCACACACTCACACACTCACACACTCACACACTCACACACTCACACACACACACACTCACACACTCACACACTCACACACTCACACACTCACACACTCACACACTCACACACTCACACACTCACACACTCACACACTCACACACTCACACACTCACACACTCACACACTCACACACTCACACACTCACACACTCACACACTCACACACTCACACACTCACACACTCACAAACTCACACACTCACACACTCACAAACTCACACACTCACACACTCACACACTCACACACTCACACACTCACACACTCACACACTCACACACTCACACACTCACACACTCACACACTCACACACTCACACACTCACACACTCACACACTCACACACTCACACACTCATACACTCACACACTCACGCACAAAAAAGAACCTAAATGCCGTTTTATCACTGGTGCATATAATAGTAGTATTAAAGAAATATCCGTAGAATTGAAAAACATTTTGGCATTTTTTAAAACTCATTTTATTCGGTATTGTAAAGCAATTGAAAGTAGACAACGTATTAGATTGAATTGGATTTTAGAAAGTAGTTATGCACTTACAAATCGATTTA
Source organism: Oscheius myriophilus (assembly GCA_964057215.1). Classification (NCBI taxonomy): domain Eukaryota; kingdom Metazoa; phylum Nematoda; class Chromadorea; order Rhabditida; family Rhabditidae; genus Oscheius; species Oscheius myriophilus. Next base: position 28,618,640 of record OZ059906.1, on the reverse strand, counting down.
AAAATGAAAACATGAATAGATACAATGAACTGTATACGGCTGATTTTGAGTCACTGTTTACTAATTTACCACATGATTGTGTAATTAATTCTGTTAAATATATATTGAACATCTGTTTTAAAAATTCTGGCGACAAAAAAGATTACTTAGTTAAAACTGGAAAAGGTTATTACTATAGTGATTCACCTAAACCAAACAAAGCCAGTTTTCATGCTTCTGAAATTATATCATTGTTACAATATATTCTGAATAATAGTTTTACTGAATACCAGGATTTGCTATTTAAACAAGAAAAAGGAATTCCGCAAGGAAACAATGCATCTCCAGTTTTAGCTGACTTAACTCTGATGGCTATGGAAGTAAAATACGTATTAGAAAACAAAAATCTTTATTCGGAACGTAACGTTTTTATAGCCAGATATATGGATGATATTCTGTTTATTGGCAACAATTTAAACTCTATTTTAAGTAAAAATTCATTTCTATATCATAATTCTTTGAATCTCAGTAAAACAAATGCTAATGACTATGAATGTGACTTTTTGGATTTATCCATAAAGTTGACAAATGGTAAATTAGAAACAAAACTATATAATAAAACGGATGATTATAACTTTACAATAATTCGTTATCCACATAACGATTCAAACGTACATTCCAGTCTAATTATAAATACAATAACTGGGGAAATAGTTCGAATTTTCCGAAGTTGTAGTTTAAATTCAGACTTTGAAAGCAGGCTTAAAATGGTATACAAAAATGTAATTGCAAACGAATTTTTAGAAAATAAAATCGCAACGCACTTATTTAAAACTATTTGCAGATTTAAGGAACTTAGAGCCAAATACGGTTATAAAACTTTAGATTCAATTAGAACTCTAATTAAAAGAATACAATATTAGTTCATCCCTAAATAGACAGTTCTTATTCCTTATCTCTGAGTCGTTTGCAAATGCATAACTAAGGCTAATCGATAGGCTGCCTGGCATTGTAGTGGATTGTAGTTCAATCGGAAAGTCGCTTTATCCGCCCTTTGACCCAATTTCGCCTACTTGACCGCAAAAAGCGATCACAACATGGCTTTTTTCCATGATAATGCTATAAAAGGCAGGAAGTCCTTTGATAAATCAGTCCTCTTCTTCGCTCCCTACCGCTGCCTCTGCATTGACTTGGACTACTCCCTTCCGCTGTCTCTATCTCGGTCTATACTTCGGACGGACTCTTTCTCTTCTGTATCAGGTATCAATTGTCTTATGTGTTTTCTTGTTCTCCTACCTAGAGTGAGGCTTCTCTGATGAAGCATTTAACTTCTCTATCTACTCTCTTATTCACCTCTGCCCCGCTCACTCTTATTCACTGGTAATTTCTCTGTCAGTAGCTAAGGGGCGAAACAGAGGAATTCTTTTTATTTCACTTTTCCTTTACCTACTTTGATTATCTATAACAGGTTTCACATTACTTTAACTTTTCTTTCTTTCTTATCACACACTCACACACTCACACACTCACACACTCACACACACACATACACACACCAGTTTTACAGATAAATGCCGTTACTCTCTGTCGTCTCCGTCGCGCTTCACGTGAAATCGATTTATTTACTGAAGCAAATCGTCATTAGTCCATGCACGGCCAGATCCACTTCTCCTCGAAATTAATATTCCTCTGGAGGTTATCAATCCTAACCAATTGCACAGAATAATTTCATTTAGAATACTATTGAAGTACTTCAAGGTTACCAAAAAGACCCAGCAAGAACTCCGTGGACCCTTGACCAGTGTTACCAAAGGTTGTCCGCTGTGAAAATATATAAAATTACCATTACGGTAAGTGGGTTGAAAAAATAACAAATTATTGAATGGTTTTTAGATTTCTGAAGCAGCTGTTCCGGAGGAATTGCTTGAATTTTTGCGAAAATGGCGACCCAATTGCCGTTGTATCTCTGTCTTTACAATTAACAACTTTGGGCAATTGTACACATTGATTGAACCATGCAAATTTGTACAGCTGCATACTTTTGTAGCTGATATCAGCTGCGGAACAATGCTCCAACTTCAGCAACTTCAAGTAAGTAACACGATGTGCGATTGCGTGTGCGTGTGCGTGTGCGTGTGCGTGTGCGTGTGCACTTTCACTCCTTATATTTTAGCGCGCTTCTTGCATCGAAATTTATGGATTTTCCGATGGACGCTGTTCATTTTGGAACAATATGCCCACTGATGGGTTTCGAAGGCTGATTTTAAATAGAAAAATAGCCATTCTCACTCTCGATTTAACACGTCAGCCCCAATTCACTTGGCTGTGCACGAATCTTCTAGAGGTATTAGTGATATGATTATTTCAAACTCAACTTTCAGGATCTTATCGAATATCCCGAAAAATTTAAAAACTGTCAGATTTTCCTAGAGGTCTTCTCCGATGAAGAAATTTTTGAAGATGATTCGACCCTTAATTTTAAAACAATTGAACTCGTTTTTCCTAATTACAACCCATTGATTTTTAAGCTTTATACTTAAGCAGCCCTTCAAAGCTTCTTCTTTCTATTGAGGATGTATCGCATCTACATTCTCCGGCAATTCACAAAATATATTACCAATTCATTGACAATACCTCTCAGTCATTTTACACGGCTTGGAACGCTTATATGGAATCAGCACAACGATATGAAGGTTTTACAGTTAAATCAGAAGACATCAGCGTACATGGCGATACAATTGAGAAATGTTTTCCTGTTTGCTGGAAGCTGGATTAATCAATAAAATGGGATTCTGTGGTTTGATATGTTATTGTTATGGTTTGACAAGCGGATAGGCCGAGAAAGAGACAGAGAGATAGAGATACAGAGAGACAGAGACAGATTTTACCTCCCATGCCTCCTGTCGGCTTCTCGATTACGTTGTGTGACTTTATTTATAGCTGTCGCCAAACGAGCATCGGTTATTAAAAGCCGCTTTTTCTCTGCGTCTGCGCTTCTCGCACACTATTTCTGCCTGAATATCGCACGGCATGCTACATTATGGCCGTTTTTGGCAGGATGCCCATTTGGCGACAGCTATATACAGGGTGGCCGATAAGTATTGAGACACAGAAAAAAGCCAAAGAAATCACGAGATATTCCCAAACAGTTTTTTTTTCCTATTAAAGGGACAGTCAGGGGGCTTTTGCAACATTGGCTCATCTAAGAGAGAAAAATTCGCTGATCATGAAAATATATATGACTGTGGGTCGCAAAATTACCGTTTTCGAGAGAGCCTGCTTCAAATCGTGCAAAAACGGCCGATCATCCGCAGATTGTGCGGATGGCCAGTACGCCCTGCGTGTCCGGCTTTTACAATGCATGCTAATGAACCGAATTTCATTCTAATTGATTGAGATAGCCTTGCAAATGAGGAGGGTGCGAGACAACTTAGCATAGTTAATTCGCATAATTTCCGACCGTAGCCGATCCAAAATTAAATGAAAAGCTCCCTTACTGCCCCTTTAAATATGATCCATAACAAAAGATTATTCGAGATGTTGTTCGAAGTGACCCCCGTCGGCGCTCACGCAGGCTTTCGAAGATGCTTGGCCAACGAATGCCATTCCGCCGCAGGTAGTTCGTGTATCCTAGCCATTATACCCAGCGCGCAGCGCTGGGTAGATTTGTTTTCAAATTGCCCGTTTGCAAACTTTTTTTCAAGGTTTTTAGTGAATTTAAGCTCAAATGTTCGCTTTTTGCAGTTTTAGTAAACATATTCTTACTCAGCTACTCAAGGCGAATCGATTACTTTTTTTAAAAGTTGATTTCGACCACTTTGAACCCCCGCCGTGTTATGGCGCGCTATCAAAAAATGGGCGCCGTTCATGTCCGCCGCCGCCGCCGTCGCCGCCGCCGCCGTAGACAAATTTTCGGTAACGGTTTTTTTGCCTTCAACGTTGCAAACTGTGCATCAAATAAATTCATATAGGTACAATTTTGCGTACATTCCGGAAATCCAATAATATTCCCAGAATTTCTTTATCTACCTAGAGAAACGAGCGACTTTTTCGAAATATTGTGATTATTTGATGATTTGGCTGCTTATTCTAATGTTTATCTCACATATAATCATTTCCTTGGACATTAATCTCCTTAAACGTCAAAAAAGTTTTGTTTTATGGAACACTCAGTGAAGATTGGTGCGTTTGCACATCCGAATGTATGATGGATAGGAATACCCTAGCTTGCACAGGCACTGTGGTGTAGTGGTTAGAGCGTCTGTCTCTTGCTTGAGAGGCCGGGTGTTCAATCCCGCGCAAGGAATTTTATTTTGCTTTTTGTCTCTTATTCATAAGAGTAAAAAGTATTTGTTCGTAATTTCAAATATGCAAAAACAAACCCATTCTGTGGAAAGTAAGTTGAGCATACGAGATGTAATTGGGAGGTAATGCTTTTGGCTTCGTAGGAACACGGACTTCGGCAGTCCGGCTGTACAAATGGCGGCCGCTGAGAAATATGGACTTCGGCCGCTCAAAAAGCGGCAAATGGCCGCTTACAAACACGGCCTTCGGCCGTACAAAAAGGCGGCCTGCGGCTGACTAGAGCATTTTTCTTTTAATCAAAAGATAGAAAAAAGAAACAATATGTGTGAAAAGACTAACGTAGAAAAAGTAAACGATTTGTTTGAAATGTAGAAAAAACTTCAATAAATAATGACTTGCAATATGAGATGCCTCTTTTTTCCTAAATGCCTCCGGATCTTATATAAACACCAAAAACAACTGAAGTTGATATCATAGAAAACGAATCTCTGCCTATTCTACTATAATATTTATCTCTTAAGGTTTTTAAACCTATCTCAAAAATTAAAGGAGAGTTTCAAATCCTTTAAAGATTTATTAAAAACGTGCACAAACAAAGTGGCAAAATATCACTTCGCCGAAGTCAAATAATTTAAGGGCGGAATAAAGTATTTTGAGACGTTTATTGAAAACGGCAGAGATTCGTTTTCTATGATATCAGCTCCAGTTGTTTTTGGTGTTTATATAAGATCCGGAGACATTTAGGAAAAAAGAGGCATCTCATATTGCAAGTCATTATTTATTGAAGTTCTTTTCTACATTTCAAACAAATCGTTTACTTTTTCTACGTTAGTCTTTTCACACATATTGAATATATTTTCACAGTCGTAGAGCAAATTGTCAGACAACACGTAGGCAATATGAATACTTTCAAGCAATCTAAAGTAATTGATTAGTGTTCAGTTTCATTTTATCCGGCACTCTGCGAGTAGCTGTTCTTGACACGCATGGACGCCAAATTAAAGGTCATAATACGAGCTCGTACCAAATTCAGAAAACACTGTAAAAAGTTGAGGTCGAGTCTGACCACAAAAGCTGCATAGCATTCTGCCTAAATAGCCGTATTCTACCACCTAAGGCACAACCCCGCTGTGTGTGTGTGTGTGTGTGTGTGTGTGTGTGTGTGTGTGTGTGTGTGTGTGTGAAAGAGAGAGAGAGAGATAGAGAGAGAGAGAGAGAGAGATTGAGGTTGTGATTGTGGGTGTGAGTGTGTGTGTGTGAGAGAGAGAGTGTGTGTGTTTGTGCGTGTGTGTATGTGTGAGTGTGAGTGTGAGTGTGTGTGTATGTGTGAGTGTAAGTGTGAGTGTGAGTGTGAGTGTGAGTGTGAGTGTGAGTGTGAGTGTGAGTGTGAGTGTGAGTGTGAGTGTGAGTGTGAGTGTGAGTGTGAGTGTGTGTGTGTGTGTGAAAGAGAGAGAGAGAGAGAGAGAGAGATTGAGGTTGTGAGTGTGAGTGTGAGTGTGAGTGTGAGTGTGTGTGTGTGTGTGTGAATTTTTGCTGAATTTAAAGAAAGTTAATAGAAACAAAAAAAATCGGTCAAAAAACATAATCACTGTTGGGACTTATTGAAAACACTGTTTCTGAAGAGGTAAAAAGGTTTGCACGCGGCGGGATTCGAACCTTGGTCGCGTGATTTGGAGTCCGACGTGTATGCCCTTACACCACGTGCGTGGCCTGCGGTAATTGAAAAAAATTTCCGTCCGCGTTTGCTTATTTTTTAACGAAATTTTCTGGAAACGGGACGCGCAACAAGATATATCAGGGGTTACGACGCCCTGCCAAAATTTGGTGAATTTGGTGGTTTGGTAAACACGGCACTCGGTTTTCCAAAAACTTTGCATGAAGCAAAATTATATTGTTTTTATAAAGCCAACATTATTTTGCGAAAATCCTGCATAACGTGTTTTGAGAGACTCGCGCCTAAAATTTTCTGACTCGGGCGCTGGCTCAGTTGTGGCGCTTCGAAAAGCACATATTGCCTCAGTTCCGAGCCTTTTAAGTTTAAATGTTTTGAAAACATGTATTCGGGAAAAAGAACATTGCGAATCAAAAAACGCCATTGATTGAACAATGGAAGAAATTAAAAAAGCGGTTTGATATTTGTTATCAGAAACTTGAGGTAAACAGCTTTCTTATATTGGCTTTTGTTAGTTTAAAAGCGCAAACGAATTTTGAAAAATAAAAAAAGCCAAAAAAAAATAATCGGTTGCGTCTTGATTTTGTTCTTCACCATTTTTGTAATTGAACCTTTCCAAATTTCGTCACTTATGAAAATTCATATTTTTCAGAGTCTGTTGTTTAAACAGAAAAAATGGCTCTTGGTGTATGGATTCTGTGGTTTTTCCATCAGTTGGTAAGAATTTTTGCCCGCGTTTCTTGAAACACTTTTTCGAAAAAGCTCGGCGGGATTCAAACATATTTGAATGCCAAAATTGAAAAAAAAACTACGTTTTGAAGAAAAGCTGCCGTTCTCCGTGCATATGAATGTATCGCCGGGTTCAGCAACTTTTCGTCCGTATTTACCCCTTATTTATTTTATATGGAAATTTTATAGTGTCGGACTTTTTTTGTGTCAAAAAGGATTCTTTAAGTGTCGATTAACAAATCTTTGTGCTTCCGAGAGCTTTACCAAAATGTTTAGGAGATTCGGTTTTTAGTCGAATATTTTTATTCAATAAAGTTTTCAGCTTGGAAAGATTGTAACTCTTATCACATTTCTAGTGGAAACTTTATCGCAATACTTCGTGGTTTACACTAGTAAGTTTTTTTTAATCACTAAAACTTACCAAAGGATTTTGAAAAAAAAATTACTTTTCTATATTGCGATTTGTCTCGTTGCAGGACCTTTACAAAAAATGCGTTAAAAGACAAATGAACGATTTTTCGGCCTCATTTGATATTCGATTTATAGTACCACGTGCTCCTAGGTGCGCGGCCGAAATCCGGGCAACGGAGCGGCTTCAGCGGACCCCGAATATACGATTTTATGTTTCACTATTACGAGAAATTTTTCTGATTTTTCTGTCATAAACTACTTTATTTTCAGTTTTTCTTCCTCGCCCCTACTTCATAACCCGTCCTACAAATAAATTTTTCAAATTCGGCGTAAGTTTGTTGTATAAAATAAAATTCTTTTTGTAAAATAAACTGGGTCTTTTAGAAGTTGTCGGGCATTCCTCCGCACATTCGTCTAACTATTTTCGAAAAGGTTAGATGTGTGTGTGTGTGTTTGTGTGTGTGTGTGTGAGTGGGTGTGTGTTGTGTGTGTATGTATGTGTGTGTGGGTGTGTGAATGTGTGTGTGTGAATGTGTGTGTGTGCTTACCGCGAGACTGATGGTTTCTCATAGTACATAAACTGCATACACTTTTAATCACTTTAAGATGGATGCCGTTACTCTTTGTCGCATCCGTCGCGCTTCACGTGATAGTGATACATTTATTGAAGCAAATCGACACATTGTCCATGCAAGACCAGATCCACTTCTCCTCGAAATGAGTGTATCACATTAGGTGTCTAATTTAATCAAGTGCGCAGGACAAAAGTGATTTAGAATAGAATTCAAGTACTTCAAGGTTACTATGAGGATCCATCCAGGACCCCGTGGACTTTTTCGCAGTGTTATCATAGGTTGTCTGCGATGAAAATCTTACAACTTACCATTACTGTAAGTCAGATAAAGGGATAATAAAAATATTGACTGATATTAAGACCCCAGATGCCGAAGTTCCAGAGGAGTTAATAGCATTTCTGCGGAAATGGCGACCCCATTGTCGGGCTTTATCTATTTTTACAACTAACAATCACGGACAATTGTACAAATTGATTGCGACTGCTAAATTTGATTATCTACACACCTCTACAACTGATATAAATCTCGAAAAAATGCTCACAAGTCCACAGGTTCAAGTAAGCGTGTGCGTGTGCGTGTGCGTGTGCGTGTGCGTGTGCGTTGGCGTGTGTTTGTGCGCAATTCAATTTTCTTTATAGCTGGCCTCCAACATCGACATTTATGGATTTTCCGATGCACTCTCTTCAAGATTTAACAATGTATCAACAGATGGATTTCAGAAACTGGTTTTACACAAACAGCGAGTTTTGCTCAGTTTGGATTTGACTTGTCAGCCACATCTCTATTGGCCGTGCACAGACCTCCTTAAGGTACTATTATCTTTGTACCTTGTTTACCCACCAGGAGGGTACGCGCGCCTACGGCGTGCACCCTCCTGGTTCGCGGCCTGCCGCCGCATATATACGCGGCCTTCGCCTTTCAAATCACGTAAGGCATGTGAAAGTCGGCCTACGGCCGATCACACCCTCGCACTGGGTGGAAATGTGCGTGGGGTTCCGCTGATCCCCCTCTATACAATCCGCTTAAACCTCTGTCTTTGTGTGTGTGTGTGTGTGTGTGTGTGTGTGTGTGTGTGTGTGTGTGTGTGTGTGTGTGTGTGTGTTTGTTTGTGTGTGTAGTGTCCTAAGTGAAATTAAGCAGAGTTCGCCACGTGACCTGTACTCTCCGCGTAAATTCTAATATACGTGCCCGATAGGAGGGGAATGAGCAGGATTAGCGTAAGAGAGAGGCAGAGCCGGTTGGCCATTTTCAATCGGGCGTCCCTCGTTAGCGGTTGGCTATGCCGCAGACACTGTTTTTGCGGCCGCATGCCGCCTAATTGAGCGGCCGAAGGCTGCATTACTAAGCGGCCGAAGGTCACGAATCATGCGGCCGCAGGCCGCCTAGAACCCATTTGGGAGCGATATCCCCGACGAGCGGCCGAAGGCCGCGAGGAGCCAGGAGTGAGGACCGCCGTAGGCGCCACGACGGACACGGAAGGGGTTTTTATTGAGGATCTCATGCAATTTTCAGGATCTCATCGAATATCCCGAAAAATTTGAAAAATGTCAAATTTTCCTAAAGATCTTTTCACATGACGACGTTTTTGGAAATAATTCGTCACTGTGCTTCAAAACCCTTGAACTCGATTTTCACGATTCCAATCTATTCGTTTTTAAGCTATATGCCTTATGCACACCTTTAAAGCTCCTACTTGTCATTGAGCATATATCTTATCGACCATCTCCGGCGCTTTACACTATCTACTTTCAATTTATTGACAATACGGTTCACTCATTTTATATGGCTTGGAATGTATATACAACCTTTGCAAGACGATTTCCATCTTTCAAACTTTCCCCAGAAGACATCAACACACATTGCGAGAAAATTGAAAACATTTTTCCCATTTGCTGGAAGCACGATTAAAAATAAATTTTCTGTTTTCTGTTAAAATTGCGGTTTCTTTTTTATGTTTATGTTTTTTTCAATTCTTAAAATACACCTTCCATTTATAAGGCTCATCCATTTGATGACAATGGTTTTTAAAAATAGAATATAACTTTAAAATAACTTCAAAAAGATTTCTAAAAATTGATTCAACACGTTTTGGGTTATGGAGGTTACGGAATATCCATATTAATAAACCGCCTGTGACTTCGTCATCGTGTGACCATATTTCATATCTCAGCTTAGAGTGAATTGTTTAAGCTCATCTTTAAATATGTTGTTGCCTTAGGCAAGAGTACCTTAAAGCCCAAAAATCGTCTTGGGGTCTCAGAGCGAAAGCGTGCCAGAACTTTGCTAAAACTAAAATTTTTCAATTCAGCTCAATTTGGTATTAATCGATAGAGTGTTTGAAAATAACTTCAATTAATTGGTTTTAATGGGTCTCGCAGCGAAAGCGTGCCAGAACTTTGCTAGAAACTAAAATTTTTTAATTTAGCTCAAATTGGTTTTAATCGATAGAGTGTTTGAAAATAACTTTAATTTATTGGTTTTTAATGGGTCTCGCAGCGAAAGCGTGCCAGAACTTTGCTAAAACTAAAATTTTTCAATTCAGCTCAATTTGGTATTAATCGATAGAGTGTTTGAAAATAACTTTAATTAATTGGTTTTAATGGGTCTCGCAGCGAAAGCGTGCCAGAACTTTGCTAAAAACAAAAATTTTTCAATTTAGCTCAATTTGGTATTAATCGATAGAGTGTTTGAAAATAACTTTAATTAATTGGTTTTTAATGGGTCTCGCAGCGAAAGCGTGCCAGAACTTTGCTAAAACTAAAATTTTTCAATTCAGCTCAATTTGGTATTAATCGATAGAGTGTTTGAAAATAACGTTAATTTATTGGTTTTTAATGGGTCTCGCAGCGAAAGCGTGCCAGAACTTTGCTAAAAACAAAAATTTTTCAATTTAGCTCAATTTGGTATTAATCGATAGAGTGTTTGAAAATAACTTTAATTAATTGGTTTTTAATGGGTCTCGCAGCGAAAGCGTGCCAGAACTTTGCTAAAACTAAAATTTTTCAATTCAGCTCAATTTGGTATTAATCGATAGAGTGTTTGAAAATAACTTTAATTTATTGGTTTTTAATGGGTCTCGCAGCGAAAGCGTGCCAGAACTTTGCTAAAACTAAAATTTTTCAATTCAGCTCAATTTGGTATTAATCGATAGAGTGTTTGAAAATAACTTTAATTAATTGGTTTTAATGGGTCTCGCAGCGAAAGCGTGCCAGAACTTTGCTAGAAACTAAAATTTTTTAATTTAGCTCAAATTGGTTTTAATGGATAGAGTGTTTGAAAATAACTTTAATTTATTGGTTTTTAATGGGTCTCGCAGCGAAAGCGTGCCAGAACTTTGCTAAAACTAAAATTTTTCAATTCAGCTCAAATTGGTTTTAATCGATAGAGTGTTTGAAAATAACTTTAATTTATTGGTTTTTAATGGGTCTCGCAGCGAAAGCGTGTCAGAACTTTGCTAAAAACTAAAATTTTTCAATTCAGCTCAATTTGGTATTAATCGATAGAGTGTTTGAAAATAACTTTAATTAATTGGTTTTTAATGGGTCTCGCAGCGAAAGCGTGCCAGAACTTTGCTAAAAACTAAAACTCAAACGTTTGGGTGTTTTCGTGATAAGATCTAAAAAAAGATTTCTTAATAATAAAGCGATTTTTGAACAAAAGCCAAGTACAAAAATCGATTGTGTCTCGCTTTACTTCCTTTGGCTTGCTCTTCCAAATATATTTTTATAAAATCAATAGTATTTTTTTAGATTATGTGGAGTAAAAAGCACATATTGGCTGCTATTAAGATAATTGATAAATTGGTAGGAAAATATCGAGTAAAAATAAAGAATAACACTTTTTCAGAAATTTTTCGCTCCATATTTTCCAGCTTGTTGTATTCTATGGAACTTTGACTGGAATGGGCGACTAATTTTTGTTTTGATTCTCGTTTGGTACTTAAATTCTCCACGCCTTCAAGAGCTTTACAAAAATATTGAAAAGCCGGTATTTTACAAATAATAACAACTTTAAAAAAAATCAAATCTTTCAGCTCGAAAAGATTGACACTCTTATTGAATTTATAATGGTAACTTTATCGAGACATTTCTTGACCTACGCTGGTAAGCTTTATCGAATCGCGAAAATTCCGGTCTGTTCGGCCCTTTTGGCCCACCCACTCTGGACCACCCATTCAGATTGTCACCCACACGACCAGGGTTCAATCCCGGTCGTGGAAAATCCATTTTGTACCACTAATATTGACTTGTAATTATTATTGCGATTTATTCAAAATTCAAAATTTTGTTTTCTTGTTTTAATTTCAGTATTTCTTCTTGGCCCCTACCTGCCGACTATTAAATTCTATGATCCCTTCGTAAGCTTTATTTTGCCATTTTGAAAGAAATATTTATTGTTTTAAAGAACTAAATGAAATATTTAGAATTTTTTGCGAATCCCTAAGCAAATTCGTCTTAAAATTTTTAAAAAGGTCAGTATTTTTCTTTTTAATAATGAAACTTAGTTCACAGTAGCACACACACACTCATACACACGCACGCACGCACACACGCACACACACACACACTCACACACTCACACACTCACACACACACACTCACACACACTCACACACTCACACACTCACACACACACATACACACACCAGTTTTACAGATAAATGCCGTTACTCTCTGTCGTCTCCGTCGCGCTTCACGTGAAATCGATTTATTTACTGAAGCAAATCGTCATTAGTCCATGCACGGCCAGATCCACTTCTCCTCGAAATTAATATTCCTCTGGAGGTTATCAATCCTAACCAATTGCACAGAATAATTTCATTTAGAATACTATTGAAGTACTTCAAGGTTACCAAAAAGACCCAGCAAGAACTCCGTGGACCCTTGACCAGTGTTACCAAAGGTTGTCCGCAGTGAAAATTTTGGGCATTACCATCACCGTAAGTGGGTTGAAAAAAACCACAAAAATTTTGACTAATTTTTAGATTTCCGATGCAGCTGTTCCAGAGGAATTGCTTGAATTTTTGCGAAAATGGCGGCCATATTGCCATGGCTTATCTATCGTTACAACTAACAACTTTGGGCAATTGTATACATTGATTGAACCATTCAAATTTGTATATCTACATACTTTTGTAGCTGATATCAGCTGTGAAGCAATGCTCCAACTTCAGCAACTTCAAGTAAGTAACACGATGTGCGTGTGCGTGTGCGTGTGCACTTTCACTCCTTATGTTTTAGCGCGCTTCTTGCATCGAAATTTATGGATTTTCCGATGGACGCTGTTCATTTTGGAACAATATGCCCACTGATGGGTTTCGAAGGCTGATTTTAAATAGAAAAATAGCCATTCTCACTCTCGATTTAACACGTCAGCCTCAATTCAGTTGGCTGTGCACGAATCTTCTAGAGGTATTAGTGATATGATTATTTCAAACTCAACTTTCAGGATCTTATCGAATATCCCGAAAAATTTAAAAACTGTCAGATTTTCCTAGAGGTCTTCTGCGATGAAGAAATTTTTGAAGATGATTCGACCCTTAATTTTAAAACAATTGAACTCGTTTTTCCTAATTACAACCCATTGATTTTTAAGCTTTATACTTAAGCAGCCCTTCAAAGCTTCTTCTTTCTATTGAGGATGTATCGCATCTACATTCTCCGGCAATTCACAAAATATATTACCAATTCATTGACAATACCTCTCAGTCATTTTACACGGCTTGGAACGCTTATATGGAATCAGCACAACGATATGAAGGTTTTACAGTTAAATCAGAAGACATCAGCGTACATGGCGATACAATTGAGAAATGTTTTCCTGTTTGCTGGAAGCTGGATTAATCAATAAAATGGGATTCTGTGGTTTGATATGTTATTGTTATGGTTTGACAAGCGGATAGGCCGAGAAAGAGACAGAGAGATAGAGATACAGAGAGACAGAGACAGATTTTACCTCCCATGCCTCCTGTCGGCTTCTCGATTACGTTATGTTACTTTATGTATAGTCGTCGCCAATGCTACTTCGCCCAATTTCGTCCTTAGCTCTGTGCAAATGACACCAGACGCGAATTTGCGTACGAAAATCTCGGGTTTTAGGATACGTACGCAATGCTGCGTCAGGGTTACATTTGCGAATCGGCCGAGAAGTAAAATTGGCCAAGACTATAGTAAAAAAAATGTTTTTTTTTTCATTTTCCCGAACACCGCTCCAGCCAACGGTATGCGCAAAATGCTTGCCAAGTCCTCATCAAGGGTGGCTACGGCCCGGGCCGGCCCGCGGCCCTAGGTCAAAAAGTCCAAAAAATGAAAAAAAAAGTCTTTCACGATTTATGTGCAGGAACTGCGTTTCTATTGTACCTAATGTATAAAACAACTATGGCAAAAAGTTTTGTCGGCGGGGGATCGAACTGGGGCAACTTCGGATTACCAGTCAAAAATTACCAGTGAAAAACATACAAAATTTATATAGGGTAGTTCGAATCCTCCTTCACACAGTATGTTTTGCACAATTAGAACTATGTTTTGCAACAAACAGAACTTAAAAATAAAAACTTTGAAAAGAGTTACATTTAAAAATAGATTTTCAAAAAAGTGGGGCCGGCCCGTTCCTCAGATTTTCTCGGCCCGGCCCGCTGATCAGCCACCCTTGGTCCTCATTAGTGTACGGTTCTGAAAAGGCCCCTGACGAGGCCTTTAACTATATTTTTTAAAGGAGAAGGACCGCGTAAACAAGGTTTTCTGGGTTTGTGATAAATGAGTAGATATCATTCTCCTGATTCAGAAAAGTGTCCCATTTTCTTTTTTTGGAGCAAAATGAAGCAAATTATTACCGCCTGAAGTTACGCTGAAAATATCGTTTGAGCAACGCGCCATTCTGCGTCTCGCCATATCCCGCGCTCTTTCGCCTCTCACTGCCGTGTAACCGTGCACCCTTTGCATTGCTCGGCCGTATAACCGTGCACCGGTTGCAGTTTCAGAACCGTGACAACGTTATCCATTCAATGAAGTTGTCAGGAAAAAGAATTGGGAAATCAGTTTTACGAGGCCCTTCCCCTTTAAAGGGACAGTCAGGCGACTTTTACAACATTGGCTCAATTAGGAGACAAAAATTCTCTTATCATGAAAATATATATGACTATGGGTCGAAAATTTACTGTTTTCGAAATAATACGCTTCAAAGTGGTCAAAAACGGGTCTCCGTCTACAGATTTGTAGACGGGCAGTACGCCCTGCGTGTCCGCAATTTACAAGGCTTGCGATAGAGCTGAATTTCATTCTAATTGGATGAGATAGCACAGGGAAAGAGGAGGGCGCGAGACAATTTAGCATAGTTAATTCGCATAATTTCCGACCGTAGCCGATCAAAAATAATATGAAAACCCGCCTTACTGCCCCTTTAAAGCGTAGATTCATTCGTCACAACACTAAAAATCACACACAAGCAAGAAAATAAATAGCCGAATCACCAGGATAAAAATGGGGTAAAATGAGGAGAACATGGGGGACCCAGAGAGAAAACATGGGAAAGGTAGGTACCGTAGTCTATAGTAAGTGGCGCGGAGACTATCGGCGGATGAGGAAGGAGAGAACGGCGGCGGCGATGCCGATGATGGTGACGACGAAGAGCTGAAAATATGGTATTTAAACTTTTAATTGGGAAAATAGAACAGTTAGGCCTTTAAATTGCAAAAATTCCAACATTTAGACATTTAAATTGAAAATTTAGACCCCCCGTATATACCAAAAAAGACCTTTTCGCGTCGAGACCCACCTGTTTCTCCCGAACTTTGCAGGTCTCCACCTCCGCTTCCAATTGGTACAGCCGGGTATTGATCCTAGCTGGAAAAGTTAAAGGTCTGACGGCCCATTTTAAAGGACTAACTGATGGTGCGGGACATGATCTTCAATTCCTGGAGGGGGTTCTCGTCGATGGCGATAGAACTCGTGCTGCGGTTCTGCTCCTCTATGTG
This sequence comes from Oscheius myriophilus, assembly GCA_964057215.1. Classification (NCBI taxonomy): domain Eukaryota; kingdom Metazoa; phylum Nematoda; class Chromadorea; order Rhabditida; family Rhabditidae; genus Oscheius; species Oscheius myriophilus. The sequence goes on along the minus strand of OZ059906.1, from coordinate 28,602,997 downwards.
CTAAATTGAATTAGTGTTCCCAAAAAGTGGGATAAGGCGTTGCAGGACCCAAGAATAGACAGTCCTTTAACTTTTATGACAGAAATGTGATATATACACGGTATAAAGACCAAAGTATATCCCTTTTTGCCTTAAATGCAACCGGGGTTCTCAAATGACGGGCCGGGCCGGCCGAGGGATTTTTTGGGACGGCCCGGCCCGGTCGGCCCGTGAGAACCCCGAATGCAACTAGGACACAGTTTTCGGTCTGAACTGGTGCACTTTTGTGGTAGGAAAATGCAACGGGGTTGTAACTGGTGCAGGGTTATTCAAAAGAAATGCAAAATAGTACAAAGTTTCAGGGTGAAAATTTTGCGCATAGCAATTGGTGCAGGGCGTGCGTCAGTTGCATATTCTACCAAAAACCATGCACCAGTTGCATTTCAGACCGAAAACCGTGCATTAGTTGTATGTCAGACCAAGAAAACCGCGCAGTTGTTGCATTATGTCAGACCAAAAAACCGTGCACAGATAGATTGTCCTATCAAATGTTTGCGGCAATTTCATTTCAAACAAAAAAACATGCATCAGTTGCATTTCTAACCAGAAAACCGTGCACCAATTGCATGTTAGACAAAAACCCGTGCACCCGTTGCGTTTCTTAGCAAAAACCTTAGCGGCAGTGGTAAAAAATGCAACTAGAGCACGGTTTTCTGGCTAGAATTGCAGCTGATGCACGGTTTTGGGCTAGAAATGCAACGGGTGCACGGTTTTTGGTTCGAAAAATGGAACGGGCGCACGGTTTTCCGAAGGACATGCAACTAGCGCAAGATTTTTGCTACAAATTTTTTTTGTATGGAATTGCAATTGATGTACGGTTTTTGGCTAGGAGTGCGACTGGGGCACGGTTTTTGGTGGGAAATACAACTGATTTTTGGCTGGAATGTAAACTTCTGTTCGCTCTTTGGATGAAATTGCAAATGGTGCACGGTTTTTGGTCCAAAATGCAACATAGAAAAACATCCACCGGGATTTTCGGCTGAGGGGGTGGCGCCGAGCCCAATTTCCTATTTGGGAGACTCGCGCCACACGTCTCCTTTGTATTGTGGGGGGTTGCGCAAAACGGACCCCATCGGTAGCTTGTTAACGTATGAAATGCAATTTCTGCAACTCTTTTGTTGTTGCATGAAACAAAATTTTGGGCACGAAATGCAACTGGTGCACTGTTTTCCTGTGATTTACCTGCATGACCGGTTCATCCGGGTACGGGGACTCGTGCTCCAGGGTGAGGTGGTTCGGCAGCTCCTTCAACGTCGGCTAAAATTTAAAAAAAAATCATTTTCAGTCCTTTAAAAAGGCTTACCGCGTGAAAGTCCCCGCGGACCATGCCGCTCATGTCGACGGGGTCCGCTCCGTAGCCGAGGAAGCTGTTTCCGCCGCCCAGCACTATCCTGTCCGGCACGTTCATCAGCTCCATCACGCGCTCGCGGTCGGAGAGGGCGCGGTTCTGTAATTTACATTATTATTTATATAGTAACTTGTTAAAATTCGATTTCCCTAGCCCATTTATAAAATATTTGAGCCGGAGGGGCGGGGCAAAGAGGCGGAGCCTCCGACATGTGAAGGTTCGACAAACCACCCAGCTGGCTTGATTTTTTTAAACCAATTTTTGCGTATTTCAAGGAGGAAAACTACGCAATCTGGGGTTTTGAAACGAATTATTTTGTCAGTGGCGAGGCAATGGCTCCGCTAAAATGTACAAATAGGCCTCGCCCATTTCAATTTAAATTTTGGTAACAATGAGACGGAGCCTCGCACAATGAACCACAATGGGATTCAAATAAACCTCCAATCCAAAACGTTAAACACAGCTTAAAAGGAGGGGACACTGTACACCTTTCATGCAAAGAGAAAAGTGACCGGCCCGTTTTGGCACAGTTTGAAACTTTGTCAAATTAAATTTTTTTAATCGTTATTTTAGCTTACATAAATCAAGAATTAAGTGCCCCGACCGGGACCGAACCTTGGTCGCGTGGGTATCAGTTTGACTCGGTGGTCCGAGAAGACAGGCCTAACCGGGCCGGGATGAGGCATTTTTTTCAAATCGGCCCGGCCAGTGAAAATTATCGCCCTGAAACGGAAGACGAAACACCCAGCTGGCTCGATTTCCCCCCAATTTTTAAAACCCCTGGTGCAGAAATCGCGCCAATTTGAGAAATTATTACACGTATAATCGACTACGCCCACTTATATCTAAATTTTCAGTCCCAATCCTCTATTTTCAGGCCCAAAATCGGCATTTCCGCCCCTCGAAATTCATAAAAATGCCTCCATTCCTCGCAAAAAACTCACACTGCTGCCTCCGGGAATGTGAATGGCCTGTCCTTGGACGTTAATGTGCTCGGGGATGTGCATTCCAGCCATCTGTCTGTCTGAAACGAGAGAGGGAATTGATGAGCGCGGAGAAAATGACGAAATTTGCGGGGAAGACCACCAATTGCGCCATCCGGAATGACGTTGACAAACAATGGCGAAATTGAGAGATAAAGGAGAGAGAGAGAGAGAGAGAGAGAGAGAGAGAAAGAGAGAGAGAGAGAGAAACCTAAGGCCGGTAAGTAACAACCGATGTAACCGCAGGCCGCTTAGCGGTAACAAATGGTAACCCAAGGTCGCTTATGAACAACTGATGGTAATCTGAGGCCGCTTGACGACAACTAATATCAACGTAGGCCGCTTAATGACAGCTCAAGGTAACCGCAGGCCGCTGGGACACTTATTGGCACGATTTCTCCAATTTAGAAAAGCTTAAAACCAAATATTCAACCGAAAAATGAACCACGAGGTGAAAACCGTAACAACGGCCGAAATAAATGGTGTTTATCTCAGGTGACCTTGTTTATTTCCACCGATAGGTTGGTTTTATTGACAGCTGGCTCATCGAAATTGAAGAAAAAACATGACTAGTGTTTCTCACCAGCTTCAATTTAATAGATCTTAATTTTAAAAAATAAAAAAAAATAGGGATACGTTTTTTTACTGTACATTGGATACTCAGTCAACTGTATCAGCCAAATCAAAACGCATTCTTTCAACTAAAAATGTCTCATTTGAATTAGAAATCAAAATGCGGATTAAAATATTTGCCTTGTTTATTTGATATAAATTTAATTTAAACATAAGAAATTGAACCGACAAATGATTTTTGGAGAAAACGATGCAACAAGAACGCGATTTAAAAAAAAACACAAAAATGCAAAGAGTGCACGATTTTCTGAGACCCCAGCACGATTTTCAGGGAAAATTTAAACAAGCCATTGTTTTTTTTTTTTTAATATTTGAAAGTAAAAACAATAGTACAACCGGCTATAGCGAAAAACGTAAGCGGTGCACAGAATTGGTCAAAATTGCAACTCGTGCACCGTTTTTGGTAGAAAATGCAAATGGTGCACAGTTTTCAGCCTGAAGTGCAATCTGTGCACGGGTTTTTGGCAGAAAATGCAACAGGTGCACAATTTTTGCGAAATCCCTCTCATTTCCGCTCCTCACTTCGTCACTATTGTGACAAAGGACATGTTTACAGTGCGACTCCAAAAACCGGTTCCAACACGGGGTGGAAACCGATTTTCGCCCTCCATTTTTTTCAGTTATCAACCCCTTGGTACACGCTGTGACATTTGTACACAAACACCCCAAAGAGGGAAGAGAAACGAGCAGAACCGATAATTTATTGATCATTGATGCTGTGACAGACAGACGAAGCGCATTATGACAGCCAATGGAACGGCGGGTACCGTTTCAAAAAAAAAAACTTATCAGGGGAGGCTGGGTTTTTACAACATTAGGTTATATACACGTAGACAGACAGACAGCAGTGGTTGTGTGGAGCTATAAAGAGGGGAAATCACAGAAAACAGCGAACCAGTGAAATGGGTGGGAATCTCTGTGGAAGCAGCAAGCCTCCCGCGGGGCTACAGTAAGCTACCGTAACCGAGGAGGATTACTGTAGACCGGATTTTAGACGACGGGCTTGGCTTCTTCGGCCGGAGTAGTGGCCTGGGAGTTTCCGCGAGCGGCGCCGGACAGATGGTCGATCGAAGTGGAAGCTGCCATTCGGGCCTGAAAATAAAGGGTTGGAAATTGTGATAATCGCGGTGGGACCCAATAAGACGTTTAAGATTTGTGACCAAACAGCCTTTTAAAATTCAATAACTTAGTACAAAAACACCGCAAACCCCCAAAATTTCATGTTTTCAAAAAAAAAAATAAGCTGAAAATGAGATTTCGCAAACTAATCCCATGGATTTGATGGTTTTCCGGAAAATAAACAAACGCGCAGTGGCGACAGCAGAAGCCAAATTCATCGGAATTCGAGAATTACGTATTACGTATTCTGCGGTTAGAAGCGGCCTACAGCTGCCAGAGTGGTTAAAACTCCAGTAAATCAACAGACACGAATACGTTGAATAAACTTACACGGTAAAACAGCTTAAAGGAATAAATATCAGGAATTCCGTTAATGGACTATCCACCATGAGACTTGCAGCGATAGAAACGATAAATTCTTTTAAAACGGTTGCTTAATTTACGTTATAGGCACATAAATGCCGCGCCACGATGCGTATAAAAATTACATCGATGGTTGGGGGGGGGGGGATTATTTTGTAAGAAAGTTACAAACAAATGCAAATAAAAACGTACACTGGTGTAGGCGGTGCCGAGCTTGCTCTCGAACGACTTGAACAGCGACGAGTTCCTCATTCCATTCCACTTCTCCTTCACAGTCTCGGCCGTGGCGGCGGCTACCTCTTGCGTCTTGTGGAAGCTAACAAGCTCATTATAAACCTGAATGGCCCAAGTTACTCACGCTTCAGAGTCTGTAACAGTCTTCAGTCCCTTGTTCACGTCGCTGGCGAGCTCGGCCAGAGGGTTCAGTCCCAGCTTGCGCTTCAGCTCGGCCGCGTGCTTCTGACGCGCCGTCAGCACCTGCTTCAACGTCGCGATTTCGTCCTCAGTCTGAAAATGATAAAGTACACAGAAAAAAACTCAAAGAATCACCTTTTTCAGCTCTTCCCTGATTAGCTCCTTCTCAGCCTCGCTGAGCTCCTCCACGGGGCTGTCGAACACGGGATCGCCGGCTGAAAAAACCGCAATTTACGTGGAAAATCGCAATTGTAACGCGTATTGACACAGCGCTTAGATTTCGAAATCGACAGGACAATCGGCTAAAAATGACGTAACCACTGGTCTCCGAGTATGTATTAAAAGTAAAAGATTCGTCATCATTTAGCCCGGGAAAGGACATCGGTAAAAAGCCAATACCACAACAACAAAGCGGTAAAATCGGTTCGTTTCGTAGTTTGGGAAGGTATGCAGACAAATCATGTATCAAATAAATTTCCACTTGTTGTTAGAAAACTCGAATTTTAAATAGTTGTACTTTTAACACAACTGAACAAACTCCCGATTTCGCAACTTAATTTTCCACATCCAACATAAATTCCCAACAATTTCAAAAAAAGAAACTTACATTCCATAGCGGGAGTGGCCATTTCGATGTTTGGAGACGTATCTGAAACGCAATCGTTAGGAAATCCGATAGCAAATGAGGCCGAAATGACTGAAGATCTTATCATGAGTGAAAGAAACACGACTCAAGGCTTCAAATTCGCGTTCTGTGATGTTTTTCTTTATTAAAATACTTTTAAATTAGTTTAAAATTATGAAAATGAGCAAAAGTGGCAAAAATTGGCCGATTTTCACACGAATTGACGGGGAAGAGTGGCGAAAACACTAGTCATTGAACCAGCCTGGCTGACAGCCATCGATCGCAGTGGCCGATATCTGCACGCCCACAGAAATTGCAACCAATCGCGGCGGGACCCAAGGTTGAATACTCAGCCAACGGGAGGATTTTGTCTTAATTTCCCAAAACCAAGTACGTTTTTCACTTTTGGGCTTCGCCTAGAACAGACATGGTGAGTTTTCTTTACATTTTTTTATTAAAATTATGCGAAATAGTATACTAAAATCAAGATTATAAATTGTCGGCAAAATCGGCCTTTTTTTCACACGAAAATAAGGAATTCCAACTTGAATGGAAACTTTTTCAGTTCTGATACTTCGTTTTCCGGCAAAATTATTGTTAGAGCCTAAATCAAAAAGATTTTCTTCTAAACTAATTTGTCATTTTCAGCCGTCCAAGAAGATCGTCAAGAAGAAGGTCGCTGCCCTCCCCGCTTCCATGCGCGGAGCCGTCGCTGCTCCTAAGGAGGTCAAGAACCCCCTTTTCGAGAAAAGGACCCGCAAGTTCCACATTGGTTAGTTTTATCTTCGTTTGCCGTTTTGCTATCTCCTGTTGTCGTTAGCTAATTTGCCAATTTCAGGTGGAGATATCCTCCCCAAGACTGACCTGACCCGCTTCGTCAAGTGGCCCAAGTACATCCGCCTCCAGCGCCAGAAGGCCGTTCTCCAGAAGCGCCTGAGGATCCCTCCCCCGGTTAACCAGTTCCGCACCGCCCTTGACAAGCAGACAGGTTGGCTTAATGCCTTTTCATGGGTGTAGAAGTAGTAACAAGCACATATGTGCAATGACACTACACATTTCTTACCCAAAAGCTGAGGTTAGAACGTATTCTAATTTTCGTTCTGTTTTGAAAGGGCGAGCGCCGCCGTTTTGGCTTTTGGCTTGCCCGAGTTGATACGAAGTTAATCTGTTCCTTTAGCTGCCCAGACCTTCAAGCTTCTGGACAAGTACCGTCCTGAGTCCAAGGAACAGAAGAAGGAGCGTCTGAGGTCCCGTGCCGAGGCTCGCGCCGCCGGAAAGACTGAGGAGGTCACCAAGCGCCCTCCCGTCGTCCGCCAGGGAATCAACACCATCACCCGTCTCGTTGAGACCAGGAAGGTGTGTAATTGTCTTGTCTGCTGATCCTTTCAGTGCATTATTTTTGGTAATGTGTTTGTTTTAGGCTCAGCTCGTCCTCATCGCCCACGATGTCGACCCCGTGGAGATCGTTCTGTTCCTCCCCGCCCTGTGCCGCAAGTTCAACGTTCCCTACGCCATCGTCAAGGTGTGTTTTTATATTTTCTTTGCAGCCGAGTGTCTATGGCTCTTTGTTGCCGTGTCTGATTTTTATTTTTCAGGGAAAGGCTGCCCTTGGAAAGGTCATTCGCAGGAAGACCGCCACCGCTCTGGCTCTGACTGAGGTCAACCCCGAGGACCGCTCTGCTCTTTCCAAGATCGTCGAGACTGTCACCGTCAACTTCAACGAGCGTGGAGAGGAGATCCGCAAGCACTGGGGAGGACTTCAGCTCAGCGACCGCTCTAACGCCCGTAAGGCTAAGATCGAGCGCGCTAAGGCTAAGGAGCTCGGACGTGTCTGATTTTGTTGGAAATAAATTGTTATTTGTTAACTTCGACTTTACCTTTGGGTGGGAAGGGGGCTTTTTTTTAAAGTTTCTTTGGGGCTCCCGAGCTCTGATTTACCAAGGTTGCGCTAGTTATTTTTTTGCTGTGGGCCCAACGGGTCTGCTTCCCAGCTAATGCCCCATTTCTACCCGAAATCGTCTTGAGCTATTTCAAAATTTGGGGTTGACCGGGATAATTTGGGAACAGGACGGCCCTTTCACATGGTTGATCCGGCGTCCTATAACAGTTCCGGCCCGCTTACTCATCTTTGCACCTACTCATAATGACACCCCCTGCAATCCCTTGTGAATTCATACCCACTCGGAAATAAAATGCGAATCCCTAGGGGTCTTTTGGCTATTGGTTGAAGACTGACTAATCCTTCTTTTCATTGTTCGCATAGACACAACAAAAGTTGATCCTCAGTTTCTCTATTCTCTCTTTATTCACAAACTGTTATCATCCCAGCCCTCCCCCATCCACAAAACAGTACAAGAAAATTTCAACATGCTTTTATTTTAACAAGTGTTAGTCGTGGGGTTAGTACGACGGTACCCCTCGGTTTCCTTATTTCCCCTGTGACCTCCGCAGTTCGCCGACCTGAAAAAGGGAAGGTTAATTTTGTTAAATGACACCACAAACAAATGCAACCGTAGAAAAAAATGGAAAACACAAACCTGTCTCCATTCTTCTGCCGAATAGCGGAGTACCTCATAAAGGTCTAGAGAAATCCGGACTTCGCGGTTCAAGGCCCGTTTCCATTCTCGCCAGTTGGTGGCCGCCTTCACGGCCTGAGCGCTAGGCCGGATGCGTGTTATTTCTAGGATGTCGGCCAACTGAAACATGAGAGGTAAATTGTGGCCAAAAATAAGCAGGTAAGCAAGTTTTGTCGAGAACTTGAATTCAGTGGTAATTCAGAGACAGGAACGGGAGAATAGAAATACGGGTAGGAGATACCTGGTGGAGACTGGCGACTTTGTTAAACGCGGCTGCAGAGGTCATGGGGCTCGAGGGGTTGGGGTAAAGAAAAATGGAAGCAAAACGCCTTAGGGTAATTTTTCCCGCTCGGAATGCGATGCGCTACCTCATGCCAAGTAAACTACAAAGTACTATACATGGGCATTTTGAAGTTTCCGAGACCTCTCAGGGCCAGGTTCTCGCGGGCCGGGCCATTTGGAAATTTTTTGTCGGCCCGTTTACCTCAGACCACCCAGTCAGATTGCCACCCACACAACCAGGGTTCGATCCCGGTCGGTGACATTCTTTTTTGTACAACTAGTATTGACTTATATGTTGTATATATACTTTATCCAACGGAAAGTGTAACAAGAAACAAAACAAAAGAACAGGACAAATAGGGAGGGACAGGTGAGGGGGGATTTGAGGTTTTTGCGCTACAGGTGCCCCGGGGTGGAGATGTGTGGAGGAGAGAAGGAAGTCGAGGGTTATTTTCTCCAGGCAGAGGTTTTCAGCGGTTCGCCAGGCCGCTCGCGGGGTCGCCAGTCCCACATAGGTATTTTCCTTTTCATACCTAACCTCTATGGAATGCCTGTCGACGGTAGGGACCCATACCCGTCACATCTGAGAAGGAGGCTCCAAAGTGGGATGATGAGCGTCTCGGTGGGACACCTGTAGGACTGCCGTCAAGGAGAGGGAAAGAAAGACGGAGCTACTTGGAAAATGAGGAGGTTTAAGAGCAAATGGTCTAATGGGTGACAGAATGGAGTTAGGGGGGCCAAGATCAACAAGAACTCCCCCACGGGAGCGGAGAGGAAATCACCCTATGCAAACGGTGGTCATGTGGTTTATGCAAAAGGGTGAGAAGCTCCTGTTTTACGGGGCTGCCCTGAGTTGCCGATTTTCACAAGTATGACCAGAAGCCAGAGAGGCTTGTGTTCGAAAAAGGAAAAGAGAAAAAAGAAGGCAAACAAACCCATGTGTGTGGAAATTTAAATTTGGAACCACTGCTGAATGAATCAGAGGTGGCCGATTGCGAAAGAATGAATCAATCAAATACACGGAGAAGATCTGGATGCACGGATTCGAGTACCTCATCTGAAAGTCTGGCCCTGAAAGAGTTAGGGTGGTCGATTCAGCTAATTCAGGGGGTAGTTTGTTCCAGATGGGAGCAACTCTAAAGGGAAAGCTAGCTGAGATATTCCGACGCCCAGTGTGTTTCCGCACTATTTGGAAACTATGACGTCTAGAGGGGCGGGTGTTGAGAGGGAGAGAGTGGGTTAGCTGCGAGTTGCCAAAGACGCCGTGGGTGATTTGAAAGCAGAGGGATAGATCGGCCCGAAGCCGACGGTGGGCTAACGGTTCTAGGGCAAAGATTTCCAGTCTTTGGCGATAGCTAGGGTGGAATGGGGGCCGGAAACACTTGCGGAAAGCAATACGCGTGAACCTTCTCTGTACCCTTTCAATTTCCTTAACAGCGAGCAGTGCAGTCGGTGACCAAACTTGACAGGCATATTCGAGAATTGGCCTGGAATAGGTCACGAAGGCCTTGCGATAAACTGAAACACTGGGAACCTGGAAGGTACGGAGGATGAGATTAGCAATATTGTGGGCCCGTTTGCATATATCGCTAATGTGGGTACTGAAAGACTGATTCTCCCCAATCAGAACACCAAGATCTTTTACAGAGTCAGAGAAACGAGGAACAGGGACACCATTTAAGTCATAAAGGGGAGAAAAGTGAGGTTGGGGCTGAATCTCGAGAAGTACGCACTTCCCCTCATTGATACCCAGTTTCCAGGCCTCTGACCAGGCTGCAACCTTAGTCAGATCCTCCTGGAGAGCTGTCTGATCTTGAGGATCCTTAAGGGACCGAAATACCTTAAGGTCGTCAGCGTAGATGGCAATGGGAGAGGAGAGATTCCAAGAAATGTCGTTAATGAAAATGAGGAAGAGAAGGGGACCTATGATGGACCCTTGGGGCACACCGGAAGTTGCCTTGTACCTACTAGACTCACTCTCACCAACCTTCACTTTGAAAGTGCGGTTGGACAGGTATTCAGCTATCCATTTCCTAGTGAGAGTATTAACACCGTACTTTTCCAGTTTATAGAGCAAGAGGGGGTGGGATACGCTATCGAAGGCTTTTGCAAAATCGATATACACACAGTGGGTCGTTTCACCTCGTTGCACCGCATCTGACCACTGGGTAATACAGGTGAGGAGGTTGTGAGCTGTGCATTTGCCGGGGAGAAAGCCAAACTGCATGGGGTTCATAAGGGAGTTGCTAGTGAAGTAACTGAGAAGGGGCTCGGATAGGATGATTTCGAAACTCTTGCAAAAGGAGGAGGTGAGGGAAATTGGTCGATAATGTTTCGCTGAGAGGGCTGTTTTTTTCTTAGGTAGGGGCGCAACTAGGGCTTTTTTCCACTGAGATGGAACGAAAGACTGGGAGAGAAGGGCCTGGAAGAAGCTAGCGATGTGGGGGGCAATCACCCAAAAGATTTTCTTAATGAAAAACGAGGGGAGTCCTTCGGGTGTGGCTGAAATCTTATTGTTGAGCTTTCTACAGGCCCTCAGGCAGCTGTCGATGGTGATGATCGGCCCTTGGGCAGTTCCGGTCTTTGGGGGAACAAAAGGCGGATAGGATGAGGTGTCACTAGACTGGTAGACGGATGAAAAATGACGGGCTATCATTTCAGCAATTTTCTCATGATCAGTAATTACTGAGCCGTCATCTGCGAAGAGATGTGGGATGGAAGACCTAGAGTCGGAGGAGATGCGATTATTTACGTAGGTGTAAAAAGATTTCGGGTCGGCGGACTGCACAACCTTCGCCTCAAGGTTTGAGACAAACCTTTTACACTGGGAGCGGTGTTTCTTGGACGCTTTGAGATAGGCTTCAAAAGGTATTTCATCGGTAAGAAACTGGGAGAAAAGGGAGTTTTTCTCATGGAAGGAGCGATGTATGTGGCCGGGGAGTTTGAACGTGGAGCTACTCTTTTTGGGAACAAACTCGTCTCTGACCGAGGTCAGAGTTTGGATAAGGCGATCATACGACCGCTGGAGGTCTCGAAAATCGTATAAAAACGTGAAATCGGTCTGGATAAGTCTAGCAAAAATGGAGCCATAGTCACCGTTGGGATAATCGAAAGTGGGAGGACGGTTAGAGCTGCAGCTGGAACCTGGTATTTTAAAGAAGGATGAGAGGTGATCACTCCTGCCTAATGCAGGGAGAGTTGAGAGAGGGATAGTACTCTGACTGAGAACGACATCTAGGTAGTGCTTTCCACGCGTGGGGGAGTCGAATGAGAAATTAAGTGCATTTTCGTCTAAGAAATCGGCGAAAAATGGGCAGTGTGAGAAGTTTAGCGATCTGTCAACGTTCAAAGAGACTGGGAAATTCAAGTCGCCGGCAATGACGGTGTTTGGGGAGGTGAACAAAATCGACTCTAATTTAGAAAAGAGGGAGGTGGTGTCCGCCCTGGGAGAACTAGGAGGTCTGTAAATTGAAACGAGCTGACTAGGGGAGGATGAACAACAGATCTGTATTGAGATGATCTCAATATCGCCAACAAAGCAGATCTCAGATGGTATAACAACGATGGATTTAGATACTGCTACTAGAGACCCTCCGCCGCGCCTATCCTGCCTTTCAATATGGAAAAACTGGAAGAGGTCACGGGGATCAAGTAAGCCAAACGAGAAATCGGGAGAAAGCCAAGTTTCAGAAATTACGAAAATATCAAAAGAGTTTGAATACAGGAGAGCTTGAAACTCGGGCATTTTATTCTTGAGGCTACGGGCATTGGTGGAGAATACTCGATAATTGGATGAAGTAGGGTTATTAGGGGGAGATAAAGAATTCAGAGAACTAGTAGGCGGTGGGGGTAAAAAGTTCGGAGGACTAGACGAAGGTGGAACAGGTGCTATCGCGTCCCGCGATCGCGGAAGCGGTCGTTTTTTCTCGGCCTTCTACTACCAGCTGAGAAATCCGCAGGATAGGCGAAGATGACCTGAGGGTGTTCTCCCGGGAGTCGAGGCCGCTTGATCCTCAGCGGGGTGACTTTCCTGGGGTCAGACGAGGGAGCAAGAAGGGCTCTAGGAGTGGTCGCTTGACGGTTCCCCGCGGAAATAGCTCTTTTTGGCCTCGAGTGGGGTTTCACATCTGGGCGGGATCGCGGCGTGGACTGAGGAGAAACAGCGGAAGGAGGGGTGGAAATGGGCGGTGTAGATATCTCCATAGGCGTCGGAGCGGATCTTTTCACGGATGTGGGGGTCGCGGCACGAGACTTAGACGGAACCGGCGCTTTCTTGGCCTTCAGTTTACTCCTTTCGTCGACGGAAAGACTAGGTCGAGCGGAAATCCCGGCCAGTGCCGGGTTGAAGTAGCGGCCGGAGGACTTGGTCTCAAACAGGTGGACAAATCGGCGGGCGTCGTGAGAGTTGTCCAGAATCAACTTGACAAGGCGGTTAACGGAGCCTGTTTCGACAGAGAAGGAGGCAGGACCCATAGGGAAACAAGAAGTGATTATGCCATCGAGGCCGGCGATTTCCATAACGTGGTACATCAGGGTGATGTAGTAGAGGCGCTTGTCGATGGGGTGGCGCACATGCTGAGGAGGAACGGGAATCCCGGACACAACGACGCTCCTCCTCTTCACGCTCTCCTCATTAAGAGGAGCGAGCGTAGGAACGAGAGGAAGGCGGTAGTTTCGAAGGAACGCTACAGAGACGTACTGCGACCAGTGGAGGGTGGGAGGGCGAGAAGATGAGATATAGGGGCTCATTTTTAGAAAGAGAGGTTAGAAGGGCTACTGAATGTTAAAGAAAGATAGCTAGAAGTGATTTAGCCTGGAATTAAGTGGGGGATAGAATTATTAGGCAAGAAATAGGGGGAAAGGGGGCGTTAAAAGGGGAATGACGCAATGTTAGTAACAAACATTGTTAAGTTATTTAAAGCTGTTTAAAAAATATTGTACCGATTTATACAAAATTTAACTTTTTATTTTTATACCCGGGCCGACCGGGCCGTCCCAAAATCCCTCGACCCGGGCCCGTCATTTGAGAACCCCGCCTCAGGGCCTCGTTTCTGCCCATTTCACTTACACAATCGTTGTCTAGAAACTTAAATAGTGTATAACGTACAATTATCTGTATATTTGATGTAGTGGAGATTTCGAAGAGGGGTGCACAAGAATGGACTCACCTCATCTCTCTGTTTCCATTTCTCTCTTACATTCAACGCTAGCTGATCAGCGGGTCGGGCCGAGAACACTTAAGAAGAGGGCGGGCCCATTATTTTAAAAAAATCTTTTTTACTGTATCGTTCTTTTGGAAGTCTTCTTTGGTGCAAAACATTGTTCTAATTGTGCAAAATATACTGAGTCATTCTTAAAATAATCCCAGTTCGATCCCCGCCAACAAACCTTTTTTGCCCTAGTGGTTTTATGCATTAGGTGAGATCGAGACCCAATTCCTGCGTTGGTGAAAAACTTTTTTTTGTCAATTTTCAGAAATTATGACTGAGAGTCGGGCCGAGATTTTTTTTGAGAGCGGGCCGGTCCGTAGTCACCATTGCTTACCTCTATTATCTCCTTCTTCGATACATTGTCGATTTCGAGGAGGGATTGAATTGGTGTTGAAGAAGAAAGCATCGGAGCAAAGAACGAATTTATGTCGCTAATAGGATAGGATTGAACAGTGCTTACGGAAGTAAATAATGTGAGAGCCAAAGAAAAATGCTACATTGGAAAGACGAATGGGCTATCATGTGGTGACGAATGGGCTATCATGTGGTGAATGAGTGGGCGCTCGCCAGATCTGCTGTTATATTATACAAAAATAGGTCAATCGATCGATATGGGTAAATATGGTGCATCTAGGTCGCGGAGGAGACCTTTCGCTGTTAGTGTTGGATATGAGGCGTTGGATACCAGCAGCTGTCTCCGCCAGAACCCGTACGATATCGGCTTCAGCAAAAGACTTCTACTCTGTATCATCCGATTGAGTCCATACTTGGGAAATCTATGTGGGGGTTCATTTGGCGCGGCCCCCACTGTAGACATGCGAGATGAAGATTCGCCCAAGTAAGAAATTCGGCTTGGAGCGACTCCCGCAACAAAAAAATCATTGTTGATGTATTGTTAAGGGATCGCTTGCGCAAAGGCAGTGGCGTAACCCAAGAAACTGCTGAGGTCGGCTTACGCCCTTTCTCTGTCTCCTTTTCTCTATATCTATCTACTCCCTACCGTCTCTCTCTCTTTCTCTCTCTCTTTTTCTCTCTCTCTCTTTCTCTCACACGCACACACACAGGCAATGAAGGCCGATGCACTGATTGGCCCGGTTTTTCTTCTGTTCAATTTCATCGAGGATCTCTTACTGGCATTATCTGCAACCGAGTTCACTGGTTTCCACTATCCACTGTGAAGCGTCAAGCAAACCATAAAGATGTATTCTGAAACATGTCTTAAACATTTTTAAAGAAATTGCTTTGTCGAACACGACCCTGGTAGACAGAGAGAGAGAGAGAGAGAGAGAGAGAGAGAGAGAGAGAGAGAGAGAGAAACCCTCGATAAGACACTGCTGCACACGATGATGTTTATTCATTCCATTCTCGTTCTAAAATCACAATGTCATTGTCTTTCCACCATTAGGCAGTAACAGCTATGTCGTTGGCCACGTGAGTTGTATTCATCGTCTTTTCCTAAAAGAAAACAACTTTTTTTTTAGATTCGAGGGTTTCTCACGATCGTCCTCTCCGCCGACATCGCCGTTGTACCGACCGTGAGCGTTTGGGCAGCAGTTGTTCCCAAAGTCTCTTTCGTTTGCTTAAAATGTTAAATTGGCCAAAAATTTCTTCAGAATGTCGGGCCGGCCCGAAATGACAATAACATACCATCGTGGTACCCTGGGTTTTCATTTCCGTCTGGCGAGATTTCACCATGTCGCTGGCTTTCATCTTTTCCTTCGACTTTTCCGGCGTCTTTTCGGTCGACGTGGCAGTTGGCGTGGCACAAACTCGGAGTTTGGCCTGCGCGTTCTTGTTCATCAAGGGATTTTCCTCGTCGGCTACGGTGTCCAAGTTGGTTTTTACCTGAAGTTGACGATAAAAGGAGAGAGACAGAGACAGAGACATAGACAGAGACAGAGACAGAGACAGAGACAGAGACAGAGACAGAGACAGAGACAGAGACAGAGACAGAGACAGAGACAGAGACAGAGACAGAGACAGAGACAGAGACAGAGACAGAGACAGAGACAGAGACAGAGACAGAGACAGAGACAGAGACAGAGACAGAGACAGAGACAGAGACAGAGACAGAGACAGAGACAGAGACAGAGACAGAAACAGAAACAGAGACAGAGACAGAGACAGAGACAGAGACAGAAACAGAGACAGAGACAGAGACAGAGACAGAGACAGAGACAGAGACAGAGACAGAGACAGAGACAGAGACGTACCGTTTCCCCACTGCTAGTCTTCATCTTCAAGTTCTTGAAATCCATCTTGGACCCACTAACTGGCTCATCGGATTTTGTAAAACGTTGCTTAGAAGGCTCCGCAGACGCGGTTGTCGCGCGATTTGTAGTTGGGGTGGTTGTAGTTGAAGGAGTGTAAGCACCGTGGCCTGAAAATAGGTTTTCAGAGAAGAGAGAGAGAGATGATCTCACTTTGTGGCATCTCACTAGAAGGTCTCGGTTTTCTCGTGTGTTCTGCAGTCTTGGAGCAACCGAATCCTAACATCACTGCGAAGGGAATGACGAGCAGGAGGAAGACGACCATCACCAGGCAGGGAAGTGGGTGAAGTGAGTGAGAGAAGGGGAGACAAACGTGAGGAGAGGTTTATGTTAATTGGACGTCTCTCTCTCTCTCTCTCTCTGTCTCTCTCTGTCTCTCTCTCTCTCTCTCTTCCGCTACAATTTCCCACCCAACCGCGGCTGTATCTCACATGTTGTCTGCGCTGACAAAAATCGATACGGCGACAAAGGTTCCGCCCCAACACAGGCCGCCAACGCGACAAAGGATCCAGTTGTCGCCGCTTTTTTCACACCTATATGTTTGATTTCTGTTATTCTTCCAATTTAACTGGTCTTCTATTTAGTTTTCTACAATTCCTGTAACAATAACTGTAATTAAGCGAAAATGTTTTTTTTTAAATTCAAAGTTTATTTTCCCTGCCACCGCCTCTCACCCTGATTTAAGGATTTTCTCACTCTCTGACGCACTCACTCACGCCTCCCATACTCACCTACTCAGTTCCTCACACCTCACACCCTCACATCCTCATTTACTCCCATCCTCCTCTTCTCACAACCTCACATCCTGTCATGCTCCCATGCTCACATTATCACATGTTCACATCCTCACACGCTCACTTCCTCACACGCTCACTTCCTCACACGCTCACTTCCTCACACGCTCACATCCTCACATCTGCGCATCATCACACATGCTCACATTTTTACATCTTCACAGCTCACACCCTCATCTCCTCACACCCTGTCATTCACACATGCTCACATGCTGCTGTCCTCACACGCTCACATCCTCATATTCATACGTCCTCACATTCTCACATCCTCACTTCCTGATATCATCATTCCTTCACATTCTCACTCGCATCCTCAAAGTATACAATTCTTTGAGGGATACTAGACCTCACCCGATTCAATCTCACCCTCTTCTCTCTCTCTCTCTCTCTCTCTCTCTCTCTCTCTATCTATCTATCTATCTCTATCTATCTCTATCTCTCTCTATCTCTCTATCTGAATTCTTCAATTCCAGATCTCCCTCCCCATGTCCTTCACTTCGTCCGCCGTTCTCTTCAAGCCCTCCCAGATGCGTCAACAGTCCGTCGCTGTCCATTTTCTCACTGAAGATTCAATAAAATGCTATGAGTTCGTCCACAAACGTACCAATTCCAACGGCGTTGCTGTATACACCTGTCGCGGTTGCTCCAATCTCAAGAAAAAAGCCGTGAAGGACCCTGACTCCTTCCCCAATCTGGGTCCTATCCCAACCGTTAGAATCAACGGCTCCATGTTCATCGAGGATCCGGAAAACCCCGCCAAACCCCATTATTGTGAGCCCTTCTTGGCTCCAGATGCCATGATGAGACGGGAACAACTGAGGGTGTGCCAATCTCTGAGGAACTCCAATGGGGACTTGATGAAGCCAAAGGATGTAGAACAGGAGCTTCTGAATTCACTGGATAAACCGGAATACGGTGATTTTTGGATTTCGATAGTTAAAAACAACAATTTTCAGCTCACTTTGGAGACGACGAGAGGTTGCAGATGATTATGAGGAACTACCGAGGAAAGAGTAATCTGCCGAGGCAGGTTCAGAGGAATAAGAAGGCTATTGATCTGATTCCGGAGGATGTTATTGAGGGAGATGAAGAAGAGACGGAATAAAATGTTATTGATTGGCTAAAGAGAATGAGATGTTTCCTTACGCTGCGTTACGCTCCGTCTCTTTGCCTCAGTTTCTCTAAATCTCCTCATTTCACCTCTTGCTACTCTCCTACTCGGTCGAAATGGTTGTTGCTCAGCCAGTGTACGTCCAGCCGGTTGTCGTCGCGTAAGTCTCTTTCCTGTCTCTCTGCCTTTGTCTCTCTGTCACTCTGTCTCTCTGTCTCTCTGTCTCTCTGTCTCTCTGTCTCTCTGTCTCTCTGTCTCTCTGTCTCTCTGTCTCTCTGTCTCTCTGTCTCTCTGTCTCTCTGTCTCTCTGTTTCTCTGTCTCTCTATCTCTCTGTCTCTCTGTCTCTCTGTCTCTCTGTCTCTCTCTCTCTCTCTCTCTCTCTCTCTCTCTCAATACCTCCTTTCAAGGCATCCGATGCAGCCCCAGCCCTACTACGCGCCCCCTCCTCCCCCTGGGTATCCTCATCACCACCACTGCGACGACCAGTTAGTTTGTCCAGTCGCCCCCCTGAAACCTCTATTTCAGGATTCGACAGGACGAAGAAGACGCAGCCGCCTGCTGTTGCATTGCGTGCTGTGCGGCCTGCTGTGTCGTCTGCCTCGCCTGCTGTGCTGCCGGAGCCCATTAAACAAAAGTGTGATTTAAAAACAAGAATGAACTGGGACTACTGCCGAGCTGTTGTATTTTGAAAAGTTTTCTGGGGGTTCCAGAAAGAGAGAGAGAGAGAGAGAGAGAGAGAGAGAGAGAGAGAAAGAGAGAGAGAGGAGACCGTCAGATATAACGATTCATTCAAAGTCTACATTGCACCGTCTCCACAAAAGACTTTGTGGAATCTCCCGTGGTGAGCATTCCTCTGACCGAAAGCTCACAGAACCCGTTTTCTTTGTTCCTATTGGCCCTGAGGAAAATTTGCTTCAAAGAGGAGCTAGCAACAGAGAAAGAGATCTCCTGGCGTTTCCAGAAGAGCCTCGGGCCTGCCATTTGCTGGAGTTGGAAAAGGAGGCAGAAACCGGTGGCAGGGGCCTGAAAAGAGACATTACACGAGAGAGAGAGAGAGAGAGAGAGAGAGAGAGAGAGAGAGAGAGAGAGAGACTCACTACGGTCAGCAAAAGAGGGTCTCCTTCAAAAACCTCGATGTTACTCCAAATGTGAGAGGCGTCGGGGGGAAGGCCGACAACGTTGGTTCGTCTGGGCTCAAATGGAGCTGTTGTCATTCTGAAGATTCAAAAATTACGGTTTTTCTTCAAAACCCACTTAAACCCATTGTTAAGCTTTTCTTGAAAAGCAGCGGCGATTCCAAATCTTGGGTTCATGACTGTGTCTAGGAGGGAGCAGAGGGAGGGGTCCATTCTGTTGATGAGGAGGGCTGTGCCTCCCGTGAGGACTGGCTCACAGAAGCTCTCGTCGTCTTCGCAGTCCCATCTGAAAGGAGAACTCACCTCACCTCACCTCACCTCACCTCACCTCACCTCTCTATATCTCTTTCTCTTTCTCCCTCTCTCTCTCCCTCTCTCTTTCTCTCTTTCTCTCTTACTTCGACATAGACTTCACTCCAAGTGTATCCTTCCACCGTCGAATACTTCCAACCCTCCTCAGCTTTACTCCCAGCCTCGTCTTTCCCAAAGAAACCACAGAACCACTAATTTCTCCAGAAGGCAGGCACTTGACCACCATCAGAACTCCCTCTCTAATTAGTTGCTAAATGGGATTACTGTAGAATTGGACCACAATTACCTGGCTATCCGGGTCTTCTTGGCTCTTGCTCGACTTGACCGGAGCAGCTCCATTTGCGGGGGACGTTGGTTGACTAGCACTCTAAAGAGTCTCAAATCTATTTAACGAGTAAGTCCTTACCTCATTCAGCTGTTTTTCAAATTGTTCCCTATCGCCCACTTCGTTGCGGGACCACTTGTTCTTCTTGGCTGTGTTATTGATACTGAAGACCAATTGAGTCCCGGCGAGGTGGGATTGAATCTGAAAATTTCGACATTTAGTGGTTGCTGTGGCTGCTGTGGCTTTGGATGAGCTGTGGCCTTGAGATCACCATGCCAATAGAACACCGTGACCTACAGAGCAACATACTATGGCTTGTTATGGCGCCTGTGGCTTCATTCAAAGCCTACAAAGATATTTCCACTGCCGCTGTGGCTTAGTTGAACTCAGAAGGCAGCTGTGGCTTCCTGTGGCCCAACTCTAAGAGGAGGCGACTGCGATGAGTTTGTTAGGATCCAACATTATCTCGCTGTGGCCCATCCAAGCCATATTTTTAGACAGCGCTGTGGCTCTAGTAGTGTAATAAACGCGCCACACTGCGGTGCCTGTGGCCTACAGTTCACGATGTGCATCCGCCTGTGGTAAAATTCAGAAGTGGCGGCTTTGAAATGGATTCAGTGGAGCTGTGGCCTAATTTAAAGACCCGAGTGGCGTTTTCCTGTGGTTGCTGTGGCCTTTTGTGATTTTGGCCTGTCTTAAAAAGCAGCGCTGTGGCCCTGAGGAGGCCTAAGCTGCGGCAACTGTGATCCTTAGTTCACGGAGAACATCCACTCTTGACATGGGGCTCCTGTGGCCCTTGTTGTGGCTTCTACCCGTCTAAACTGTGGTTATTTGCTCACTTGTGGCGCTGTGACCTGGTTTCAAAATCAGCGCTGTGGCCCTTAGCGGTCTAATGTTTGTGGAATGAAAGCGCCACAAAGCAATTACGGCAACTGTGACCCTTAGCTTAGCATTCGTTGTGGCCCCTATTACCTCTGTGACCAGGCCCCCCTGTGACCCCTGTGGCCCCTGTGGCCCCTGTGACACCTGTGACTAGTGACCCCCTGGGGCCCCTGTGTCCCTGTGTCCTCCTGTGACCCCTGTGACCCTTGCGGCCCCTGTGGCCCCGGTAACCCCTGTGGCTCTTGTGGCCCCTGTGGCCCCTGTGGCCCTGTGCCCTCCTGTGACCCCTGTGACCTCTGTGTGCCCTGTGGATCCTGTGGCCCCTATGACCAGTGACCCCTATGGCCCCTGGGAGCTCTACCCGTCCAAACTTTTCAATTAAACTTACATAATAACCCGTTGAGTAGATATTAGTCTTCACATGTCGCAATCGATAGGCCACTTTCGTTTCCAAATCCAATTTAAACGAAACCAAGTAATAAACCTTATTCGAATGCGATTTCAACAAAGTGAGGATTACATGCCTAAATTTTAATTGATAGAAATTGTTTTGTTAAACCCACTCCGTAATAAAGTGAATCCTCGCCCAGTAATAATAGTCAGTTGAGTATTCCTTCGGGATTGTGAAGTCTACAGGAGTGCTTTTGAAATACTGAGTAACGACCTGCAAAATAATACATTTTGAAAGGCGAAAAGTGAAACCTTGTTGCGACATTCGTCGAAAACCACTAGTTTGTTTTGAATCACATCGAATGCGGCGAGAGGACCCAGAGGGACGGATTCCATGGGAGAGTCCTAGAAATGGTGATATCTAGAATAGAGAGAAAGAGAGAGAGAGAGAGAGAGAGAGAGAGAGAGAGAGAGAGAGAGCGGAGAAAGAGGTCAAATGAGAAAAAGAAATAAATCGTTTTTGAATTAATCAATTTGCATTCTGACTCTGTGTGTGTGTGTGTGTGTGTGTGTGTGTGTGTGTGTGTGTGTGTGTGTGTGTGTGTGTGTGTGTGTTTGTATGTGTGTTGTGAAAAGAATAGAGAGAAACCGAAAGAATGAGAGAGTGAGACATAGAAAGAGACAGAGCGGAAACAAGTGGAAATTATCATAACAAAAAGAAAATCTCGGTGTTTGTGGGTGCGTGAGGAACCATTTCTCAGCACTTTAGACATCCACATTAGTCACTGTTTGCCGTGTTAAGTGGCAAATAAACTAAAAACGCTTGCTTGCTGAGTTTCAAGGTTGCATTGGTTTTTAGAGAGAAATAGAGAGAGAAATAGAGAGAGAGGGAGAGAGAGACAGAGAGACAGAGAGACAGAGAGACAGAGAGACAGAGAGACAGAGAGACAGAGAGACAGAGAGACAGAGGGACAGAGAGACAGAGAGACAGAGAGACAGAGAGACAGAGAGACAGAGAGAAAGAGAGACAGAGAGACAGAGAGACAGAGAGACAGAGAGACAGAGAGACAGAGAGACAGAGAGACAGAGAGACAGAGAGAAAGAGAGACAGAGAGACAGAGAGACAGAGAAATAGAGAGACAGAGAGACAGAGAGAAAGAGAGACAGAGAGACAGAGAGACAGAGAGACAGAGAGACAGAGAGACAGAGAGACAGAGAAATAGAGAGACAGAGAGACAGAGAGAAAGAGAGACAGAGAGACAAAGAGACAAAGAGACAGGGAGACAGAGAGACAGAGAGACAGAGAGACAGAGAGACAGAGAGACAGAGAGGCAGAGAGACAGAGAGACAGAGAGACAGAGAGACAGAGAGACGGAGAAATAGAGAGACAGAGAGAAAGCGAGACAGAGAGACAGAGAGACAGAGAGACAGAGAGACAGAGAGACAGAGAGACAGAGAGACAGAGAGACAGAGAGACAGAGAGAAAGAGAGACAGAGAGACAGAGAGACAGAGAGACAGAGAAATAGAGAGACAGAGAGACAGAGAGAAAGAGAGACAGAGAGACAGAGAGACAGAGAGACAGAGAGACAGAGAGACAGAGAAATAGAGAGACAGAGAGACAGAGAGAAAGAGAGACAGAGAGACAAAGAGACAAAGAGACAGGGAGACAGAGAGACAGAGAGACAGAGAGACAGAGAGACAGAGAGACAGAGAGACAGAGAGACAGAGAGACAGAGAGACAGAGAAATAGAGAGACAGAGAGAAAGAGAGACAGAGAGACAGAGAGACAGAGAGACAGAGAGACAGAGAGACAGAGAGACAGAGAGACAGAGAAATAGAGAGACAGAGAGACAGAGAGAAAGAGAGACAGAGAGACAATGAGACAGGGAGACAGAGAGACAGAGAGACAGAGAGACAGAGAGACAGAGAGACAGAGAGACAGAGAGACAGAGAGACAGAGAGACAGAGAGACAGAGAGACAGAGAGACAGAGAGACAGAGAGACAGAGAGACAGAGAGACAGAGAGACAGAGAGACAGAGAAATAGAGAGACAGAGAGACAGAGAGAAAGAGAGACAGAGAGACAAAGAGACAAAGAGACAGGGAGACAGAGAGACAGAGAGACAGAGAGACAGAGAGACAGAGAGACAGAGAGACAGAGAGACAGAGAGACAGAGAGACAGAGAGACAGAGAGACAGAGAGACAGAGAGACAGAGAAATAGAGAGACAGAGAGACAGAGAGAAAGAGAGACAGAGAGACAAAGAGACAAAGAGACAGGGAGACAGAGAGACAGAGAGACAGAGAGACAGAGAGACAGAGAAATAGAGAGACAGAGAGACAGAGAGAAAGAGAGACAGAGAGACAAAGAGACAAAGAGACAGGGAGACAGAGAGACAGAGAGACAGAGAGAGACAGAGAGACAGGGAGACAGAAAGACAGAGAGACAGAGAGACAGAGAGACAGGGAGACAGACATAAAGAGAGTCACATATTTTCACGGTAATCGTGCTCTATTCCAAATAACGTTTTTTCATCGCTACTCCATAATCTGAACTGTCTCTCAATAGAAACGATATATTTGCACAGCCTAGCATTTTTTTGCAGATAAGATAACAGAAAGTGACACTTTTATAGGCGTTCGGGAACAAGCAAACTGCAAATGAACTAGGTTCGTAAAATTATACACTATTTGCATAGCTTAGGGCCTAAAACCCTTAAGATCTTAAGGAATTTGTGGTGAAAGGTCCCGCAGCGAAGGGCGTAGGTCAAAACGGCGCCAAATGTAGGTAACGAGACACTGCGCGGAATTAGGAGGGCACAGAGTTTACCGCCAAACGCAGCGGCTTGGCTTTCGAAATTGTTAGAAAGCGGAAATATAGCGTTTAGTAAATGAAAATGTACGTGTCAGTTTAATAATTTTCCCCGAAACTTCTGAAAACAAAGCTAAACGATACTTTTGCTCTGAAAAATCAAAGGAAAGCTAGAGGTCAAGCCGACAACAAACTGTCGGGAAATGTTGATTGAGAACAGATGTTTCCGGGGGAAAAGCGGCCGATGAGGCCCGTCGGCGCTCTGATAACGCCCGTCTATCTGCCGGTGTAAAGGAGAGAAGACGTCAATCGGAGAGCCCACGCCGGGGATTAAATACACCAACACGCTTTTTTCAGTGGTCTGTGTTTATATGATATATTTTTCGTTTAGGGGATTTTTCTGCTGCCTGAATTGGTGGAATTTGGGGGAGGGATGACGCATGAGTTGGAAGTTTGTGGAATGTCAAGAACAGAATGATGATTCTCAATAAAAGAGTCAAAATTTTTGCTTCGGGACCCACCGAAATGGAAGTTGACCTCTCAGGACAGGGACAGTAGGAGGCATCGGCTCCAGGAACTCCCTCTCCTCCCTCCGGTCCTGGTTGTCCTCGGGGCCAGGCTCTCCAGGCTGAACAGGGGCTCCAGAAGCACCAGAAGCTCCCTCAGGCCCTTGTTCTCCATCATCTCCATTCGCTCCAGGCTGTCCTTGGGGACCAGGTCTTCCAGAGGGACCCTGAGGTCCTGGTGCTCCCACTCCTCGTGTTCCATTCTGTCCATCGGCTCCATTCTCCCCATCCTTTCCAGGCACTCCAGCCTCTCCCTCTTCTCCAGAAGCTCCGCACTGTCCGTCCTTTCCCTTCTTTCCATCTCTTCCCGGGTTTCCAGCTAATCCAGGCTTTCCCAAGGCCCCTTCAGGCCCGGCAGGTCCTCGTGGGCCAGGGGGACCAGCTGGGCACTGGATGCACTTTCCTGGGCTTCCAGGGTAATCGGCTGTCTGGATCTTTCCGTCGTTTCCGGGCTGGCCCGGCTGTCCATCCTCTCCTGCGTCTCCAGAAGCTCCAGGAGGTCCTGGGGGGACCTTAAAGACACTTTGAGGTAGTGGGAACACTGTTCCGGTAGCTTGAAGTTTCAGGCGGAGAAAAAAAAACGATCGAAGAAGCATCCAGTGACCTAACGTTGCCAGAAGCGGTCTCAATGGCCGATTGTCTCTCTTCACGAACACGTGTAGATTGGCCAGTTTCCGAGTCACACCTGTTGTCGAAGCGCAGACTTTCTAATCGGCCAGGTAGTCGCCGTTTTTCCGCAGTTTCGCGTCGGAAGGAAAGTGGTGCGCCAACTTTTTGCTCATGTCACGCCTTGGCAAACGGGTCCCGCAACGAATAAAAGCAGGTGCCATGGACGGATGGCAACGATGACCGAACGTCTAGTGATCCAGGTGGCTTCTGGAGCCAGTGCATTGGCCCTCTTGGCTGCACTTGGCTTCGCCGCTGTTGTGTGGCAGGATCTGAGCCAGTGGAAGTCGGAAATCGATGGAAACATGGCTGAGTTCAAGGTGAGTCTCTCTCTCTCTCTCTCTCTCTCTCTTTCTATCTCTTTCTATAATTTCTCATCTTTTAGATGTACTCAGATGAGGCTTGGTCCTCCCTCCTGGCCGATGCTCCTCAACCCGGCTCTGTCTCATTCGACCGCCTCTTCCTCCGCCAGAAACGTCAAACCGCCGGAAAGTGCAACTGTGGTCCCAAGGCCTCAAAGTGCCCTCAGGGTCCCCCAGGACCTCCTGGAGCCACTGGTGACGCAGGAGAGGACGGCCAGCCGGGCCAGCCCGGAAACGACGGAAAGATCCAGACAGCCGAGTACCCTGGAAGCCCAGGAAAGTGCATCCAGTGCCCAGCTGGTCCCCCGGGACCACGAGGACCTGCCGGGCCTGAAGGGGCCTCAGGAAGGCCTGGATTAGCTGGAAACCCGGGAAGAGATGGAAAGAAGGGAAAGGACGGACAGTGCGGAGCTTCTGGAGAAGAGGGAGAGGCTGGAGTGCCTGGAAAGGATGGGGAGAAGGGAGCCGATGGACAGAATGGTACCCGCGGAGTGGGAGCACCAGGACCTCAGGGTCCCTCTGGAAGACCTGGTCCCCAAGGACAGCCTGGAGCGAATGGAGATGATGGAGAACAAGGGCCTGAGGGAGCTCCAGGTGCTTTTGGAGCCCCTGGTCAGCCTGGAGAGCCTGGTCCCGATGGAGAACCAGGACCGGAGGGAGGAGAGGGAGTTCCTGGAGCCGATGCCTCCTACTGCCCCTGTCCTGAGAGGTCTAATGTGGTTCAGGTGAGAGGTCTCGAACGGAAAATGAGAAAAGTATTGATTTTCAGAAGGACTCTCAGCCTGCTGCAGCCCCTGTTGAGAACTCCCAGGCAGCCTCTGGATACAGAAGAGTCGTTCGCAGAAGACGCGTCAAGGTCAACTAAAGTTCTCAATGAAGGCTTTTCTCATACTTATCATTTGGTGATGTTGGTACAAGGGTACTATGGAATTTATGGGGTACCATTCTGTCCATCGGCTCCCTTCTCCCCATCCTTTCCTGGCACTCCAGCCTCTCCCTCGTCTCCAGAAGCTCCGCACTGTCCGTCCTTTCCCTTCTTTCCATCTCTTCCCGGGTTTCCAGCCAATCCAGGCCTTCCCGAGGCCCCTTCAGGCCCGGCAGGTCCACGGGGTCCCGGGGGACCAGCTGGGCATTGGATGCCTTTCCTGGGCTTCCAGGGTACTCGGCTGTCTGGATCTTTCCGTCGTTTCCGGGCTGGCCCGGCTGTCCGTCCTCTCCTGCGTCTCCGGTGGCTCCAGGAGGTCCTGGGGGGCCCTGAGGACACTTTGAGATTTTGTAAACGCATTTTCCGTTATAATGGCGTTCTTGGCGGAGGAAGAACACACACACACACACACACACACACACACACAGTCAGAAAGCAAATTGATTAATTCAAAAACGATTTATTATATTTTTTTAGTACAAAAAAGGCCCTTCCGAATGTTGAAACTTCCACCAGAACTTTGCTGCGTTAAGGTTTCGTAGGTTACCTTTTTCAAATTTTCTTAAGCGTTTTTCTTCGCCGTTCTGACGTTTTTTGCTAGTTGTCAGAAGAAATTATGGATAATTTACTGCTCTTTTCTGAAAAACACCCGAAAATTAAGGAATTTCGACATGTTCTTACCTTCAATTTGTTTCCGAAGAGAAGTTGGCAAGCGAAATTATCTCCTTTCTGTGGTGCTCCGAGACTGCCATATTTCTAAATTTTGAATTAACTTTGTAAAATAATAATTTCGCCTTATAATGTCCTTTATGTTGAGAAGCATATGCAAAATACGGTGCGAAGTTTTTTTTTGCACTAAATTACAACAATTAAATACTTTAAGCTATTTTAGCACTTACCTTAATTATCAATACCGTCCAGTTTTTAATGAAACCAACACTATGAAGAATTAATATCCCTTTTTTTAAATTCGTCCTCGTTAGTTCGACAATTCCTTCCGGTTTTCCATTCATTTACAGTGCGGGAAATAAGTATAGGTCCACTTCCAAATTTCGATTTTTTCAAATCTCGCTCAAAATCTTGATATGCCCTATATGTCATCGTCTTCCCCATGGTCGATTACCCCGTGCTGCAACAAACAAGAGGTTTTCATTTGCATATTCAAATTTTAGGCTAATTTTCGCGAAAAATGCAAAATTCAGGTGGGAAAAAAGTATAGGTCCACCCTAAAAAACTGAGCATTTTTTTAAGACAGAAGAAAAATCAATAGTCAACAGGTCCTCCACGACGAAGGAGACACTCCGAGTGACGGCTGGGAAAGGAAAGAAAAAGTTTGCAACTCATCGAAGGCGTTATCTTAGCCCACTTTTGACTGAAAACCCTCTTCAGCTGGTCGACAGTGAAAAAGTGCTTTTTCATAGGGTTTCAGCTTCCCCATGACAATTCATTAGAAGTTTTGGGGTCTCATTGAGTTCCAAGAGTGTCTGTATTCTTATGAAAGTGATAACTTTGTTAGAAACATTCCGCTGGATACGACACACACCGTCACCGTTTGCAAAAACACGCGTATCAGGATACGGACAGAAATTTTTTGAGACCTCGAGACAGACACCATTGGAAAGCCCATGAAAATTTGTCTTGGAAAATGTTTTTGTTGCTGTTCAGAAAAATATCCTATCTCAGCAAACACGCGTTGAAAACCAAATTTTCTCACTGTATTCCAATGAAAAATTAGCAAATTCCGATTTTCATAGCAGAAAAACAACAATTTTTATTGTTTTCAACGCGTGTTTGCTGAGATAGGATATTTTTCTGAACAGCAACAAAAACATTTTCCAAGACAAATTTTCATGGGCTTTCCAATGGTGTCTGTCTCGAGGTCTCAAAAAATTTCTGTCCGTATCCTGATACGCGTGTTTTTGCAAACGGTGACGGTGTGTGTCGTATCCAGCGGAATGTTTCTAACAAAGTTATCACTTTCATAAGAATACAGACACTCTTGGAACTCAATGAGACCCCAAAACTTCTAATGAATTGTCATGGGGAAGCTGAAACCCTATGAAAAAGCACTTTTTCACTGTCGACCAGCTGAAGAGGGTTTTCAGTCAAAAGTGGGCTAAGATAACGCCTTCGATGAGTTGCAAACTTTTTCTTTCCTTTCCCAGCCGTCACTCGGAGTGTCTCCTTCGTCGTGGAGGACCTGTTGACTATTGATTTTTCTTCTGTCTTAAAAAAATGCTCAGTTTTTTAGGGTGGACCTATACTTTTTTCCCACCTGAATTTTGCATTTTTCGCGAAAATTAGCCTAAAATTTGAATATGCAAATGAAAACCTCTTGTTTGTTGCAGCACGGGGTAATCGACCATGGGGAAGACGATGACATATAGGGCATATCAAGATTTTGAGCGAGATTTGAAAAAATCGAAATTTTGAAGTGGACCTATACTTATTTCCCGCACTGTAGATAATAATTTTGTTGTTGAGAGATGTATGCTCTAAAATAGAGAAAATAAGGGTTAAATTAAGGTTACTAATGCGAGGAGATAAGCAGTAAGGTAATATTTTTTACTTTTGGTAAGTAAGGTTGCGTAAGACCTTAAGGTTACTTTAGTAGTAAAGGGTAGTAACCTAAAGGTTGCTTTGAGTTACTAAGGGCCTTAAGTAACCGAAAGAACTCCAAGGTTAGTATCATTAACTACAAAAGTAACCTGAAGACCTTAAGTAACTTTAATTACTACAAGGCAACGAAACCTTATAGTTCAGCTTACTTACCTAATGACTGCTTTGGGTCGCCTTAGTCTAAGGTAAGTAATGTGAACTAGGATAACGTTTTGTTAGCTTATGGTAATTAAAGTTAAGTAGAGCTACCTAAAGGTTACTAAGGAGATTGGAGGCTACCTCAAGGTATATTTAGGTTACTAAATAAAAGATAAAACTGTTATAAAACGAATTATTCTTAAGGTACTAAAGTATCAGAAATTCTCAGGGTAGTCATGTTTACCTAAACAACTTAGCAAAATTGGCATAAAAAACTGAAATTATCGAATGAAACTTCAAGGATGCTAAGGTAACTTTGGCTTATCATAAGACTATCCAACTAGCCTTAAGGTAGTTAAATATAAGTACGGCTGACTTAAGGTATAATACTGATAAATTGTAGTATAAAGGTAAAAAATTAAAAGAATTAAATTTTGAAAAACAGGCGTGTTGAACAGACTGGGATGATGGCTGGGCTACCAATGGTAATTCTGTTCACGCGTTTCTGAGAAAGCAGTTGCGGAAAGCGGTGTTGAAATGGCTTTTTTCCTCGGGGCCAGTCCACATTGTTATCATTTCGCTAATATCCTATGTTTAGATATGAATTTTCCAGCAGCTTTCGTTTACTCGGAGAGCCAAATAGACAAACTGACTAACATTCTGTATCACACAGACACACGCACACGCAGACGCACACGCACACGCACACGCACACGCACACGCACACGCACACGCACACGCACACGCACACGCACACGCACACGCACACGCCGAATATGGTAACCTTGCACGTCGATTACTGCCATGCAAAACATTGTATAGTAAGCGACTTTATTACAACTGGTTTCTATCATCCATTTAAAGGCAGAGGCCCAGGAAAATGAAAAAAAACCTGTCCATGACGTAACGTAGGCGAGAGAGTGTCATTTTCAATGGTGAAATGCAGAGAGTTTTACGATTAGCATGGACAGGTCCCCTTCTTCATTTTACGTGGGCCTCTGCCTTTAATGAGGACAAAGGCAAGTAGGGCACTTGCTTTCTCATTCAACGGTCTTCGAAGACCCAGCTGGTGGGAGAAGCCACCAGTTGTAATCCTAGTCTATGGACTATCCATCCCCCCACTTTACAAAAAAATTACTAAACAAAATATATACGAATAGAAAAAATAAAGTGTTCCTGTGGGTTATTCCTTAAAGGAAGTATTCCGTGATGTGAAGGCAGAAGGAAGGGGGCTTCACCGCATAAACCACATCCGTCTCCGCTTCTGTACACTGTCTTTTGCTTGGCGGAATATTTAATCATCGTTCATTCCGTTGGAAAATGAAATCTCTCTCCTTTTTGAGAAGCCATTCCCGACACGAACTGGGATAGTGTGTCCAGATAAGTGCCTCGCAAACGAAACATGCATGATGAATTATTATTTGTGTAGCCAGCAGAATCTAAGCCAGACAACATCAAAACTAAACTAAACAATTTCTGCTAGAGTTTAGGGTATCTTACCATTGGAGTAAAATGGATTGTTCAAGAATGAGCGTTCGGTAGTTCTGATAAGAGATGTATGCTCTGAAAGAAGAATTGTGGTGTTTATTCAGAAAGATAGAAAAGTTTAAAACGGGGGCTCAAGAAATGTCGTTATAACTTAAAAGTGGCTCGTAGAACGGTGTTTTTGAGTAAGTATGGGGCGAGTGGTAGCTGAGTAAGACATTGATTGGCGTCAGCTGTTGTATTTACGAAACGAAACTGCTTCAAGTAAACTGAAACAGGGAAACAGGATACAACGGTGATTTGGGTGTGTGTGTGTGTGTGTGTGTGTGTGTGTGTGTGTGTGCGTGAGTGTGTGTGTGTCCATGAACGCCTGTCCATTGGCGAATTTCCCATTCGCAAATCTCCTTCTTTTGACGGATCGCAGACTTTCTAATTCGCCACAGGTAGTCGCCGTTTTTCCGCAGTTTCGCGTCGGAAGGAAAGCGGTGCGCCAACTTTTTCCCATGTCACGCCTTGGCAAACGGGTCCCGCAACGAATAAAAGCATGTTCAGATATGAATTTTCCAGCAGCTTTCGTTTACTCGGAGAGCCAAATAGACAAACTGACTAACATTCTGTATCACACACGCACACGCACACGCACACTATAGACTTTACGCCCCCCACTTTACAAGGAAAATTACTAAACAAAATATATATGAATAGAAAAATAAAGTGTTCCTGTGGGCTATTCCTTAACGCAAGTATTCCGTGATGTGAAGGCAGAAGGAATGGTGGGCTTCACCGCATAATCCACACCCGTCTCCGCTTCTCTACACTGTATTTTGCTTAGCGGAATATTTAATACATCGTTCATCCCATTGGAAAACGAATTCGTACCATATTACGATCTTACCAATATGTGACTCACATCCCACTCACATACACACACCCATCTCCGAATATGGTAACCTCGCACGTACTAAACTACCATGCATAACATTGTATACAAGCAAGTTTATTGAAAGGGGGAGCAACTACATTCCAAGACAAGGGTATCGGGAAGACCCAGCTGGTCGACTCCTCCCACCAGCTGGCTACTATACTAGAGTCTAGCATGGATCTACAACATCCCTCTACTTCAAGAAAAGAAATGACCTCATTTCTAGTGGGCCTCAACTAAACAAAATATATACTTTTCTAAACTAAAATACAATCCCTTGGCAATATGTACAACTCCATGGTATCCCCTAACACTCCTGGGGGTTGCCCCCTAAAATTAACCGGGAGCCATATATACAACTCTTCGGGGGACCCGTCTTCTTTCACGTTTCGTCCTCATCGTCCTCCTCGTACGTCCAGTGACGTCTGCACTCTTTAATTATTCTTTCATAGCGGAGGTATGAAAGAATATGCTCGCAGAGAGCAATCTGATGCGTCCTGCCGCAAAGTGTGCAACCGTCGATATTCCGACAGTCGCCTCGATGTCTTCCAGCACAAACGAAGCAGCGACCATGCTGAGAGAATTTAAATTCTCTTTCATCTCGAAGTATCATTTTGCGGGTTGTTTTTGAGTAAGTATGAAAATGAGTGTAGACCACTTCTTCGCAGAGAAAACAGGCGTGTTTCGGATGCATTGGTCGTATTGTGGTCGGACGGGCGAACGATGCGATGGCGGCTTGCTTCCTCCTGTAAAAGGATCTCATCTCCTCCATACGGCCTCTCAATGTGCCTTCATCGGCACTGGGAAAGAAACTTTCCAGCTCCTCTTCCGTCATATATCTCCAGATGACTTCTGGAAGGCCGTAATATGAACGATCTGGAAATCCTCTTCGTCATTTTCTTCATCGCTCGTCTCATCCATCTCATCTTCTGATCGACTTCCTCTGGTTTAGTTTCATCTTCCTCTTGTTGAAGTTCTTCTTCACTATCGGTTGAGTTTCCATAGTCCAGTTGTTCTTATTCCAAAGTTGAATCTTTCGTTGAAGAATTGAAGGGTGTCTCATTCCGCTCCTGCGGATCAGATTCCATGGGAGTCGGCTCGTCGTGAATTTCAACCATTGAGAATTGCCTCTCCAAAACGTTGACACGTTCCTCCAGCCTGACAATCCTGATGAGTAAATTTTCACTTCCCGAATTGGACGACATCCTAAATTTGAATAATTTTTATTACCAAATATAAGAAAATTCTGTTATTACACATCACATTCAGCAGACTTTCTAGTGTAATTACACTATGTAACATTTGTGGTTAACGACTGACGTACCTTATTACGATCTTACCAATATGTGACTCACATCCCACTCACATACACACACCCATCTCCGAATATGGTAACCTTGCACGTACTAAACTACAATGCATAACATTGTATAGAAGCAAGTTTATTGCAAGGGAGAGTAACTACATTCCAAGACAAGGGTATCGGGAAGACCCAGCTGGTCGGCTCCTCCCACCAGCCGGCTACTATACTAGAGTCTAGCATGGCTCTACAGCAAATTCTCTCTCCTTCTTTGGGATCCACTCCCGACACAATGTGTAAAGATAAGTTCCTCGCAAACGAAACATGCATGATGAATTATTTGTGAAGATAGCAGAATCTTAGCCAGGCAACATCAAAACTGAACAAAACAATTTCTGCTAGAGTTTAGGGTATCTTACCATTGGAGTAAAATGGATTGTTCAAGAAAGAGCGTTCGGTAATTCTGAGAGATGTATGCTCTGAAAGAAGAATTGTGGTATTTATTCAGAAAGATAGAAAAGTTTAAAACGGGAGCTCAAGAAATGCCGTTAAACTTAAAAGTGGCTCGCAGAACGGGTTGTTTTTGAGTAAGTATGGGGCAAGTGGTAGCTGAGTAAGACATAGATTGGCGTCAGCTGTTCTATTTACGTATTTACGAAACTAAACTGCCTCAAGTAAACTGAAACAGGGCAACAGGATACAACGTGTGTGTGTGTGTGTGTGTGTGTGTGTGTGTGTGTGTGTGTGTGTGTGTGTGTGTGTGTGTGCCCATGAACACCTGTCCATTGGCAAGTTTCTCAGTAGCGAATCTCCTTCTTTTCATGGATCGGATACTTTCTAATTCGCCACAGGTAGTCGCCGTTTTTCCGCAGTTTTGCGTCGGAAGGAAAGCGGTGCGCCAACTTTTTCCCATGTCACGCCTTGGCAAACGGGTCCCGCAACGAATAAAAGCAGGTGCCATGGACGGATGGCAACGATGACCGAACGTCTAGTGATCCAGGTGGCTTCTGGAGCCAGTGCATTGGCCCTCTTGGCTGCACTTGGCTTCGCCGCTGTTGTGTGGCAGGATCTGAGCCAGTGGAAGTCGGAAATCGATGGAAACATGGCTGAGTTCAAGGTGAGTCTCTCTCTCTCTCTCTCTCTCTCTTTCTATCTCTTTCTATAATTTCTCATCTTTTAGATGTACTCAGATGAGGCTTGGTCCTCCCTCCTGGCCGATGCTCCTCAACCCGGCTCTGTCTCATTCGACCGCCTCTTCCTCCGCCAGAAACGTCAAACCGCCGGAAAGTGCAACTGTGGTCCCAAGACCTCAAAGTGCCCTCAGGGTCCCCCAGGACCTCCTGGAGCCACTGGAGACGCAGGAGAGGACGGACAGCCGGGCCAGCCCGGAAACGACGGAAAGATCCAGACAGCCGAGTACCCTGGAAGCCCAGGAAAGTGCATCCAGTGCCCAGCTGGTCCCCCTGGACCCCGTGGACCTGCCGGGCCTGAAGGGGCCTCGGGAAGGCCTGGATTGGCTGGAAACCCGGGAAGAGATGGAAAGAAGGGAAAGGACGGACAGTGCGGAGCTTCTGGAGAAGAGGGAGAGGCTGGAGTGCCTGGAAAGGATGGAGAGAAGGGAGCCGATGGACAGAATGGAACACGAGGAGTGGGAGCACCAGGACCTCAGGGTCCCTCTGGAAGACCTGGTCCCCAAGGACAGCCTGGAGCGAATGGAGATGATGGAGAACAAGGGCCTGAGGGAGCTTCTGGTGCTTCTGGAGCCCCTGGTCAGCCTGGAGAGCCTGGTCCCGATGGAGAACCAGGACCGGAGGGAGGAGAGGGAGTTCCGGGAGCCGATGCCTCCTACTGCCCCTGTCCTGAAAGGTCTACTTCCATTCCGGTGGGTCCCGAAGCGAAAATCTAACCAATTTCTTTGTTTCCAGAAGGATTCTCAACCCGCTGCTGCTCCAGTTGTCAATGCCCAAGCAGCTTCCGGCTACAGAAGAGTCGTTCGTAGAAGACGCATTCTCGCCAACTAACAATAAAACGAAAAAATAAACAATTATATTAGTGCTTGGTCAAAAGTGGTTGACCGAACGTCTAGTGATGCAGGTGGTTTCTGGAGCCAGTGCGTTCCTAATTATGTTTTCAACCGGTAGTGTGCCTCATTTATGGCCAAAACCGAAAAAATTTTAAAATCACAGTGTACGCCTCTAAAATTGCGGTAAAAAGTGAAAGTCGTTCAAAAAATATATGGAAGCAAAAAACACCACATTTCGAGCAAAAACGTGCTCCCTTGTTAACAACTACCAATTTTAAACGACGTCGTTTATGCCTTCTGTTTAGATTGTAATTTTTCGATGTCGTTGCTACAAATTCGCCGTTTTAGGCTTTTCTTAATTTTGTTCCTAATTGCTCAAATTTTTTGTTTTAGATTATGTTTTTTTTGTATTATTCGATAGAGATAAAATGCGTTTTGAATTATTTTATCAACTGTAGTGTTTAAATTTTTGAAAAAGGCTGTTTTTGAGTGGCTTAAACGGTTTCTTCCTTCTTTTAAAATAATTTTTTTGCGTTTCATCACATGCTTGACAATATATTTCCAGTTAAACTATGTCTGGAGACCGCGACAAACAAGAGTGTACGTTTTTCGTGTATTAAGTCTTTAAATTGAGTTACTTTCAGTATCGGACGACGGTTGGGGCGACGACCCGCCGATTCCGCAGCCTAATGGTTTGTTTTCTTCATAAATTGTGTTAAAACTAGTTATTTTAGTCCCCCAAATCGCTTCTGGATTGGGAGGGCCCCAAGGCGACCAAATCGACCGCGAGGCTGTGGAGACGTCTGCAGCCAACGAACACCAGGGTGGGTTTTGCATATAGAAACCGGGGAAGTACGCAATTTTGGCGCTGTTTCTGCCATTTCTGCGCAAATACAGGCGAAAATCGCTTTTTTTTTTCTTTAAAAAGCGAACAGTTTTTTTTTTGCTGTGGAAAACCACGCAAGTTTAAAGCTCTTTTTTCAGCAATTCCACTTTTCCTTATTTATTTTTTAATTCAGCCCGCTATTTTCAGACCAAAACGACTGTCATGCGGAGAACACGCTGAACTCGTCTTACTGTGAGAAGATTCAATTTTTTGTTTATAACTTTTGTATTTTAGCCTTTGATCCGGACTTTGAAATCGACCTGACAAGCATCAACGGCGGAGAGAAGGTCGATTATTCGTCTGAAGAGGAGAGGGAACACGTGGAATTGGGTGCGTACGCGTAGCCACGCCCACTTTTCGAAATCACGAAGCGGATGAAAACTAGCCACGCCCAATTAACCGAGTCACGCAATGGAATTACTGTGACCACGCCCAGTTTTGTTAGCCGAGTCACATGCGGAATTCATTGGCCACGTCCACTTTGCCGAGTTGCGTCGGCGAGCTACCGTAACCACATCCACTTATGTTGGATAAATCTTGAAGCGAAAAATACTAGCCACGCCCAGTTAACCGAGTCACGTGCGGAAATGCCACGCCCACGTAGCCAAGTTCCACACCCACTTAGCCGAGCATTGAAACGGGAAAAACTAGCCACGCCCATTTTTGTTAGCCGAGTCACGAAGCGGAATACCGTAGCCACGCCCACTTAGCCGAGTCATGCAATAAACCTGATGCCCCGCCCACTTTTGTTAGCCGAGTCATCTTGGCGATTGCCGAAGCCACGCCCATTTAGCCGAGGCACAAAACTGATCAATCTAGCCTCGCCCACTTAGCCGAGTCACAAAGCTGATTAATCTAGCCATGCCCACTTAGCCAATGTCGCGCGCTAAAACTAAGAATACGCCCACTATGTTAGCAAAGTCACATCGGCAGTTTGCGAAGCCACGCCTACTTAGCCGCGTCACGCCCACTTAGCTTGGTCACGAAGCGAAATTTTAGCCACGCCCACTTTTGTTAGCCGAGTCACATAGGGGATTATCGTAGGCCCGCCCACATAACTGCGTCATTTTTTTTTAATTTCGCAATAATTTTCTCCTTTTTTTCAGATGTGCCTGAGCAGACGACTCCTCAGAACACCGGTCGCAGCAGGTTCAATATGGACAGGAACGAGACGCCCATTTTGCGCCAATGGGGAGGTTTGTTCTTTTTTTTTAAATGTAATTTTACTATTTTTGTTTAGATGACACATCCGTCTCCAGCTCGTTTTGGCAAAATGAGCCTCCTCCGCGCACGAAGGAGGACTGGGGCGAGCACTGGCCTCCCGCCTCCACCTACCTCTTCAGGCCGGATTCACCGGAGGGTGGTTGGTTTTTTTTTTTTTTTTTTTTTTTTTTTTAATATTTTGAGTTTTGCAGTCTTTTTTATGTAAAATGTATGAAAAAACGTTCAGGAGAGATTTCGGGCATGAAGGGAGACCAGACGCGCCGTGTCAACATGTCACATCAGCATGGAGAAGGCAGGAGCGAAATGATGAAGAGCCAAGTGGTCGGACAGGTTGCCGGCGATGGCCACAGCCAGAGGAAGGCTCCGTTCAATGAGGGGCAGCAACGGCCGAAAGGTCAGCACAGCGTTTTATTATTATTATTATTATTAAATGGAGGCAAATCATGGCTATAATTGGCAGCATGCCCTCAGGAACATTTCTTGACCTTTTCTGGACATATATACAAAAGTATACAAAAAATGTCCCGGTCTCTTTACCAACCTTCCCTCGCTTTTAAGCAATGAAAATAAATTGTCCGCCTAGATTCATTCAAGGCGGTCTGAGGTTGCGATAATTCAGCTGAAAGCGACCTGAGCCTGCCTAGATTAAATAGATGCCGGCTTGCGCCTGTTTAAATTCATTCAAAGCGGGCTAAGGCCGGCAGAATTTATTTGAACAATGCCTTACGGCTTAGGCCGCTTTGAACCAAATTTTGGCAACCTCAGGTCATAATTCAGTCCATTTCCCATAGTTAAACAAATTCTGCCAGCCTTGGGCCGCTTTGAATGAATCGAGACAGGCTCAGGCCGCATTTAATTAATCAAGGATGGCTTAGCCCACTGGGAACTGAATTTTGGCAGCCAATGAATCTAGACGGGCCCAGGCCGCATTCAATTACTCTCTCGAAATTCAAAGCTATATATTGTTGTCTAGATGTGTTCAAAGCGATCGGAGCCTGTCTAGAGTAATTGAATGCGGCATGAGCCTGTCTAGATTTATTCAAAGCCATCTGAGCCACTTAGTAAAACGAGCTTAGGCGGTCATAATTCAGTTCAAAGTAACATATTGCTGCCTTAATGTATAAAAGCGGCCTGAGCCTGCCTAGATCCATTCAAAGCGGCTGAAGGCGTCCAGAATTCTTTTAAAAGCAGCCCCAGCATGGCTAGATTTGTTCAAAATACAAAAAAATAGTCCCGGCCTCTACTATGCTTCTCGCGATTTTAAATAATGAAAAACTTGCCCGTGTATATTTATCGAAAGCGGTCTGAGCCTGCCTAGATTAATTATATGCGGCCATGGCTTGTTTACATTCATAAAAGTGGTCTAAAGCTGGCATAATCCGTTTTAAAGTTATCTATTGGTGCCTTGGTGCATTCAAAGTGGCTTCAGCCTGTCTAGCTTAGTCCAACGCGGTCTCAGCCTATCTTAGATTCATGCAAAGCGGCCTAAAGCTGCCAGTATTCTTTCCAAAGCGACCTGAGCCTACTTTTATTCATCCAATGCAGCTTGACCCTGCTTAGATTCTTTCAAAGCGGCCTCAGTCTACTTATATTTGTTCAAAGCTGGGCCAAGGCTGCCAGAATTGTTTCTAAACCACCTATTGCTCTCGAGATGTGTTCAACGGCCTGAGCTTGCCCAGATTCTTTCAAAGCCCTCTGAGCCTGCATACCTTTATGCAAAACAACCAGAATTTAGGTCATTGTGACTTATTGCTGTAGAGATGTGTTTAAAGCTGCCTGAAGTTGCAATAATTTAGTCAGGGACATGCTTGTCCAACCTCCGCGAGCCGCGGCGGTGGGGGTGTCACAATTTGACTTTTACCCAATTTTTGTAAATGGAGGGGGCCCGCTGCAAAGATTGAAAAGTCGCAAAGCTTGGAAAGGCTGTCGCAAAATATACCCCCGCGGTAGGTTGGCCAAGTATGGTCAGGGGTGGGCCATAGTTTGTAATTACAAACTTTTTATGTCAAGAGGGGGTGCCGGCGGCACAAAACATCGATCGATACCCTAAAATCTATTGATTTTGCGTGAAAATCAATCGATATTGCTGTACTTGTCAGAATTATATCAAGAGGGGGATGCAGTAGAACCAAGCTACAAACTTATGCCCCCCTGAATTTAGTTCAAAGTTTAAAGGGCTGACGACTTTGTTGAAAACAATCTTTTTTTAAGTTTTTATTATTCAAGAATCACGCATGGGCCAAAAGTAGGGACTAAAATGACGTTATTATTACCCTCGGCGCATTTAAATAAAAACTGCCGCAGTGACCGTTTAAAGGAATTGGGCAGTTTAAAGGACTGCCAAAGCTACTGCGTATGCCGCCTAAGTATCCAATATCCACGGCTAAAATCTAGGTACAACAAGGAACTATTGGCGCGTTGCGACGAATCCGTTTTCATTCGACTCATTTCTAATTTCAGCCGCCAGACAGCTCACCTACGCCGAGTTCGCCGGTTGGACGAAGTTGAGGCAGGCGGAGACGAAGACGGTCGAGATCGGAGGGAGGGCCGACACTGGTCCTGGTAGAAGCTGCGATTCGCCTTTAATTCCAAATTTGCTTCAGAAGACGACGGTTCGAACAAAGAGAACATGGCTCCTGTGAAGCATGTTTTGATGGATGTTTCCACCTCTTCCACCTTGGATAGGAGGGACTGCAGTGTCCAGACGATTCAAGACGAAAGGGAGATGGAGGACAAGGCCACGCAGACGTCGCCCATCCGCCAGACAGTTGGTGAGACACTTTATTCGCAGCGACCTGAACCTGCCTATATTCATTCAAAGCGGCCTGAGCCTGCATTTGATCAGTCAATGCGGCCTGAGTCTTCCAAGATTTTTTTTTTTTGAAAGCTGCCTGAGACTTGTGTAATTCATCCGGAGCGGCCTAAGCCTGCCTAAATTCATTCGAAGCGGTCTGAGCCTGCCGAGATTCTGCCAATGCGGACTGAGCCTGCCTTCGCTAATTCAAAGCGGCCCGAGCCTGCCTATTTCCATTCAGAGCGGCCTGAGGTTGCCTAGATTCATTCAAAGCGTCCTGGGTGCCCAGAATTTATTTAAAGCGGCCTGAGATTGCGTCTCTTCATTCGAAGCTGCCAGAGCTTGCCGAGACTTATTCAAAGCGGCCTGCGAGTGTCTTCATTCAGAGTGGCATGAGCCTGCCTAAATTTATTAAAAGCGGTCTGAGGCTGCCTAGATGCATTCAAAGCGGCCTAAGTCTGCCTAAGTTCATTCAAAGCTGCCTGCGGTTGCCTAAATTCATTGAAATGGGGTGGTCTAAATTCATTTAAATGGGTGGCCTAGATTTATTCAAAGCCGAACATAATACTATTTATAATTTCCTAAGTTTTATCATTCTTTTAAGAGACCCAGGCCTCCTTCGAACACTCGCCCGGCCTGGGAACGATCACGGAGGATACGAAGGCGGTTGAAGAAGGAACGCGTCAAAACGAAGGTAATTATTGGTTTAATTAGCATCTACAACATCGTATTCAGATGGTGCTGCTAGCGATCAGCTCGAGGCGAACATCATGGAACAGGCTGAGGAGGCGGAGACTGATGTTGAGGAGAAAAAGGAGGTAGAGGAGGCTCCTCCCCGTCCGTCTGTTGGTTAGTTTTTGTAAAGCAGGAGGACTTCTCGTGTTAAAAGTCGGGCAGGAATTGAAACTTTCCGATTCTTGCAATTTGGGACTTCTGGATGGTTTTTTTGTTGATTTTTTGGCTTTAAATGGTAGACAATGAAATTTCCGCAATTTTGATGAAGCTGGAAATTCACCCGAAAAAAATATGTTGAAAATCGATGTATTTGCTATTTCTTAGTTTATCAGAATGCGAATTAACGCATTATTGACGGAGAACTAAAGTCGAAACAATGTCAATTAGGCATAATTGGTCCCACAGCGATGATAGAAGGTGATATTGGCCGGAGCCTGAAATTTTGTTTAAAAATTTTTTTGCAACCGGCCGGTCTCATTCTGGAACAGCGGTCATTGACGAATTTTTGTCAGTGAGGCGGGTTTAATTTGTTTGTTGATCCCTACAGTCGAAATCGGTTAAATCTGCGTTATTTCTCTGAACTTTTGAAGAAGTTTTTGTTTCAGTCACTTTGGAGACGGATATCACCACCGGAGACATGCAGCTGGCCGACGGAATTCAAGTGGCAGGAGGAGAGGTCTCAGCTGGCGAGCGAACTGCCGCAGACGAGGCTCCCGCCCTTCAGAACAACAACGGACAGACCAACACTGGAGGGGCTACCGCCCGCTTCGCCCGTACAAATGGTAATTTCTTTTTCATTTTTTATTCCTGCCCTAAATTGGGGGGTCTTGAACGGCCTAGGCCCCCCAGGGTTCTCCCGGGCCGGGCTGTTTGGGAAAATTCGTCCCAATACCTCTTTTTGGGGTTCCCTTACTTTTTGAGCCCCCCTCCGTACCGTGTTCAGGTATGGTCGGGCCTGGACCACCCATTCAGATTGCCACCCAAACGACCGGGGTTCAATCCCGATCGGTGACATTCTTTTTCGTACAACTAATATTGACTTATATGTTAGTAACAAACATTGTTAAGTTATCGCAAGCAGTTAAAAAAATATTGTACCGATGTATACAAAATTTAAAATTTTATTTTTCATACCCGGCCCGTCCCAAAAAAAATCTCTCGGCCCGGCCGGTTATTTGAGATCCCCCCACCCACCGTATTTTAAATCATGAATTTCCAAAACTTTGGCCTGTAATTTTTTCACACCAGTTACATAAACATTTATTAATTTTCAGTCCACCTGCTCGCCTTAAACGCTATGATCTCCGCCCTACAGGGCATAGAACTGGTCGGACAGAGGGCGACCGAGAGAATGGACTCCATCCGCAGCGGAACGGCCGAGAAGTAGAAGAGACACCCATGTTATACGTTGATTTTCCCCACCGTTGTTATTTGTTGTTTCGAGTTATACACTTGTTGATTTTGATTTATGTGCACTTTGATCTCGGACGTGTTTCCATCGATCTCCGACTTCCACTGGCTCGAATCCTGCCACACAACAGCGGCGAAGCCAAGAGCAGCCAAGAGGGCCAATGCACTGGCTCCAGAAGCCACCTGGATCACTAGACGTTCGGTCATCGTTGCCATCCGTCCATGGCACCTGCTTTTATTCGTTGCGGGACCCGTTTGCTGTGAGCAAAAAGTTGGCGCACCACTTTCCTTCACAAGCGAAACTGCGGAGAAACGCCCACTCCTTCGCAACACAGACTATTTGCAATACTTTGAACAAAAACTGAAATATATGTTTATTTTATTTAGTTGGCGAGAATGCGTCTTCTACGAACGACTCTTCTGTACCCGGAAGCTGCTTGGGCATTGACAACAGGGGCGGCGGCGGGTTGAGAATCCTTCTGGAAACAAAGAAATTGGTTAGATTTTCGCTTCGGGACCCACCGGAATGGAAGTAGACCTTTCAGGACAGGGACAGTAGGAGGCATCGGCTCCAGGAACTCCCTCTCCTCCCTCCGGTCCTGGTTCTCCATCGGGACCAGGCTCTCCAGGCTGACCAGGGGCTCCAGAAGCACCAGAAGCTCCCTCAGGCCCTTGTTCTCCATCATCACCATTCGCTCCAGGCTGTCCTTGGGGACCAGGTCTTCCAGAGGGACCCTGAGGTCCTGGTGCTCCCACTCCGCGGGTACCATTCTGTCCATCGGCTCCCTTCTCCCCATCCTTTCCAGGCACTCCAGCCTCTCCCTCGTCTCCAGAAGCTCCGCACTGTCCGTCCTTTCCCTTCTTTCCA
This sequence comes from Oscheius myriophilus, assembly GCA_964057215.1. NCBI lineage: Eukaryota > Metazoa > Nematoda > Chromadorea > Rhabditida > Rhabditidae > Oscheius > Oscheius myriophilus. The sequence goes on along the minus strand of OZ059906.1, from coordinate 28,560,450 downwards.
TCTCTTCCCGGGTTTCCAGCCAATCCAGGCCTTCCCGAGGCCCCTTCAGGCCCGGCAGGTCCTCGTGGTCCAGGGGGACCAGCTGGGCACTGGATGCACTTTCCTGGGCTTCCAGGGTACTCGGCTGTCTGGATCTTTCCGTCGTTTCCGGGCTGGCCCGGCTGTCCGTCCTCTCCTGCGTCTCCAGTGGCTCCAGGAGGTCCTGGGGGACCCTGAGGGCACTTTGAGGCCTTGGGACCACAGTTGCACTTTCCGGCAGCTTGGCGTTTCTGGCGGAGGAAGAGACGGTCAAAGGAGGCAGAGCCCGGTTGAGGAGCATCGGCCAGAAGGGAGGTCCAAGCCTCATCTGAGTACAACTGAAAGAGAGGGAATTAGAGAGAGAGAGAGAGAGAGAGAGAAAGAGAGAGAGAGAGAGAGAGAGAGAGAGAGAGACTCACCTTGAACTCAGCCATGTTTCCATCGATTTCCGACTTCCACTGGCTCAGATCCTGCCACACAACAGCTGCAAAGCCAAGTGCAGCCAAGAGGGCCAATGCACTGGCTCCAGAAGCCACCTGGATCACTAGACGTTCGGTCATCGTTGCCATCCGTCCATGGCACCTGCTTTTATTCGTTGCGGGACCCGTTTGCCAAGGCGTGACATGGGAAAAAGTTGGCGCACCGCTTTCCTTCCGACGCAAAACTGCGGAAAAACGGCGACTACCTGTGGCGAATTAGAAAGTCTACGATCCGTGAAAAGAAGGAGATTCGCTACTGAGAAACTTGCCAATGGACAGGTGTTCATGGGCACACACACACACACACACACACACACACACACACACACACACACCACAACACACACGTTTTTAATATTCATCTCACCTTTCGGTTTACTACTAAAACCTTGAGCCACCTTGTTTTCGTGAAAAACGCAGCTGGCGCCGATCAATCGTTGTATTACTCAAGCTAACTCACTTTGCCTCCATGCTCAAGAACAATCCTTTCCACTAAAATTATCACAACCTCGTTCATTTTTTTCCGTTTCACGCATCTTTTCTCTGATTGAAAATATAATTTTCCTTTCAGAGCATACATCTCTCAATGTTATATAACAATCATACAGCTGAATTTTATGCTAGTGGTAAGGTATCCGACATCAAATTTGCAAAAATATAAAAATTGAAGATACCTCTGCCTCTACATTACGGAATACTTGTGAAACGAGAGACTTCTGCAAGCAATCGATCGTCAGCTGCAAGGATTCAGAGGATCAGGAAGAGACGTTTCGGAAGAGACAGTATGTTTAAAAAATGAGGGCATTTCCTTATTCAAGTAGGAGAATGTAGAGCTGCTAGACTCTAGTTGGTGTGCTCTTCCCACCAGCTGGGTTTTTCACAATTCTTTAGGTGCCAGAGACTAGTTGTAATAAAGTCCTTACTATACACTTTTTATAATGATGTGTGTGTTTGTGTGTGTGTGAGGGAAACGGATTGAGAGAGAGAGAGAAAGAGAGAGAGAGATCTCAATGCTCTAAACTGTTGTTCGTGAAAAGTATTTGACAACAGTATCCGTGTTTATCGATTCATCGAGGATTCCCCGATAACACCAAGCTGGGTGCGAGCATAATTAAATCTGCGTTTTTAAACGCAGATTTAATTATGCTCGCGTTTTTAAACGTATATTTAATTAAAATTAGCTTTCCGTTCTAACCCTTAACTCAAGTCATGGCCTTTAACGTTTGAAGGAACTCCAGCTGCCAAAGAAAACGGCAATAGGTACTTAGTCAACAGCCAAGAACAAACTGTTAAAGGTTCCCGCTAGGAATAGCATTGGCAAAGTGCCAAGGCTACGAATTGCAGTGAAAACGCGGTTTTGGTAAAGTACCAGCGCTTTTCGTGGCGGGACTCTTTGTCCAACTGCTGGAAACCGGGGGAGTTTGGCAAAATTCCAGTTCTGTTTTTGAAGTGACCCGAGTTCTTAATTGGAAAGGCCGTGAGGTGGGCTCATTTTTGAAAGGAAAACAGAGTCGAGATGTAAAAACCAATATGAATATAGTCGAAGAAAAGGATTGGATGTGTTTGTATGTGTTGTCGCTTCCTTCCGATGTCGAATCTGTTGTCGGGCAACCTTCATCGATTCCACAGCATCGGCTTTCTATAGTCTTCGTCAATTTTACTTCTTGGCCGATTCGCGAATGTATCCCTGACGCAGTACGTATCCTAAAACAGGATTTTCGTACGCAAAGTCGCGTCTGGTGTAATTTGCACAGAGCTCAGAGCGAAATTAGGCAAAGTAGCATTGGCGACGACTATAACAGTTGTGAATGTAGAAAGAACGCTGTGTTAGAGATAAGCTCTGCGCCCTCCTAATTATATCTGTCGCCAAATTGGAATTCGGCCAAAAACAACCTTAATGCAGCATTCATGCGATACGCAGGTGAAAATAGCGTGCAAAAAGCGACGACGCAGAGAAAAAGCGGCTTTTTCTCGCCAATTTCCGTTTGGCGACTGCAATACGCGTCTGAAACCCGGCCTTTTAGTTTCAACCCAAGAGCTACCGAGTGAGATGTACCTCGTTCCAATCGGCCACCTCGACCTGAAGGATTCAACAATCGTTAATTGCCCAGTCACAATGAATTACATCACCAGCTTTGAAAGACCTCTCTCTCTCCCCCTCTCTATATCTCTTCCCGAAACCAATTTAAGTGCCTTCATTGGAGCGTTGCAAAATTTGATAAAAATCTGATAAGATGCGCCATTGGCAAGCCTGCAACAGGCGAATTTTTTCCCATTATCTCTCGTTTCAAGTGGAATCCTGGCAAACCTTACTCATTAGAATACGAATCACTTAATCGGAACGCTGAGTCCGTTACGTGAACAGTACCGCAGACAAAACTTCCAAATCCTCCCTCATTTCCACCCATGCAGCTCTCCCGAACGGCCTTCCTTCCTCAAATCCGCAGCCTTTCCGCCAAGACAAAGGTTGAAACCTTCCCTCGCCCTCTGGGAGTCTACAAGAAGCACATTCGTAAGACTTTTCCAGTTCCGAACCCTTATGTTTGTCTTCAGAAGATGACATTGTGCACGACTTTGGAGAGTACAAGTTGTTCCGGGCCCGTCCCGCCCATGTTCCTTTGTTGATCGACACTTTTAAGGACTTTATTAGGAGCGAACCTTCCAATGTGGTCGGTTCGGAATTTGGATTCAGAAGGTGAAACGAGTTGTAGGCTGCTGGATTCAATGACCCGAAGGACGAATATGTGGTGCCCCTGTTGCACAATATGACTCGCTATCCGTTCAGCTACTTTGCTATCAATAAGGTGAGAGAGAGAGAGAGAGAGATTGAGAGAGACAGAGAGAGAAAGAGAGAAAGAGAGAGATAGACTTCTATTTTCAGAACTACGAGATCATCGCCTTCGGAGTCCAGGACGTGGCCTACCGTAACAATGAGGAGGACCCTCGTCCCCGCTTCGACCTCCCCATTTCTGATTCGAAGGACCCCTTCCACACCATCGGTATTTTTCTGTTTTTGGTGAAAATTGATGTCTCCAGCCAATATTCTCGGCTACGGTGAGAATCGCCTCTTTGAGATGCTCGGAGTGGAGAAATTCCTCCACAACGAGGCTGCTTACGTGGCCTCCTCTCTCCACGGCAGAGGCATTTCTAGCACCATTTACCCGGTGATCTTCAGGATGGCTCTGGTGAGACCTCTCTCTCTCTTTCTCTCTCTCTCTCTCTCTCTCTCTATCTCTCTCTTTCACAAAAATCTCTTTCTTTTTGAGACCGAAGCTGTGAAGATGGGTTTCCGCTACAACGTCGGAATCGTCACCTCCCATGCCAACATGGGTAATATGAAGAAACTGCACTACAAGATGCACGAAAAGATTCCCAGACACGTCTACAAGGGGGTGAGAATTGTGAATTCAAGCAGAAAAAGAGATTCAGATGGATGGAAAGCAGTTGAAGCTGCTGGAGGGAGAGGACACGGGCACCCTGATCTCCCTGGACATGGTCGACGCTCTGGAGAAGAAGCTCTTTGTGTAAAAGCTGAAACCGATAAATTTAAGCATGGAAAAATTCAATAAAGACGTTTTTCTGCTTTTGAAATTGGAACATGGTGTTGAATTTCAGTCGAAAACAAAAAAAGCAAAAATTCTACCCGGCCGGGAATTGAACCCGGGTCTCGCATGTGACAGACGCGGATTCTCACCACTATACTACCGAGGACACATGAGCAGGCGCGCACAAGGCCATAGACTACCCCGCGCCACACTGCTGTTACCCCTGGCAGTTAATTTCAGTCTAACTAACTTCAATTTCTATTAAATTCACTAAAAAGTAATAAAATACAAACAATTGTTCATGTCATAATCAGTTTATTCATCCGAACTGCCGTCTCTTTTCGGCTTCCTCCTCCGAAAGGAAGGAAACGACCGTTCCGTTTGCAAAGGTCAGGCTGTCTTTCTGGCAATTGGAGTCAAAATTTGTAATTTCAAACGAAAACCTTCAAATTGATCTCAGCGCCGTGTTTCTTCAGAAAATCCAGCCCCAGAATCACTTCCTCCGTAACATTGTCCTCAACCACGAGGAAAGACGCAGCCATGTCCGTGGCCCCAATCGTTACGGGACCTAAAACTCATTAAAATCGATAATTGATTAAAACCTACAGTACAAAATCCTCCCCAGAGATTCCGAAGCCCCGCCCACTCCTCTCTGAGCCAGCCTGAAGCGGCTGTCAATAAGATGGGCCAACCCACAGGTGACAGCCGTCGAATGGGTCATTAGGGAGACCTGCGCCCCTAAAATCAATCGATAATTGAGCATTTTTTAATTTCCCGCCAGTGTCTACAAAAGCGACGATTGGATATCGATTAATGTAAAGTTTAATGTAGAGCATGGGCTGGTGGACAAAGGCCTCGGGGAGGGAGATCATGGCCAGACAGAGGTTCCTCTCCACGTCTTCAGAAGCTCCTCCAACCTCCTTACCCCGCTTCAGAAGAAAAACAAAGCTATCAGTCAGAAGACAAGTCTTAAAGGTCTAATTACCGGAATCCGCCCTTTAAACAACCTCCAAAGTGTCAGTTTTCTCCAAATTTCGGTCATTGGCCATGAGAATCCAGTCATTTCCTTTGAGTTTCAGTTGGTCTTTGGATACTTCGAGTAGGGTCTCGACGCGAAGATGAAGAGGAACCTACAGTATGCTTAGAACTACAGTAATCCGAGGTACCTCAGTTTGGATTGTCTTCATTTCGGAGGGACAGACGACCGTTAGACGGAGCATTGTTAGTAGAAATGGGATGCGCGGAGGGATAGTTAGAATATAGGTCTCTCTCTCTCTCTCTCTCTCTCTCTCTCTCTATCTCTCTCTAACTCTCTTCTTTCTCTCACTCTCTCTCTCTCTAACTCTCTATCTCTCTCTCTATCTCTATCTCTCTTCTTTCTCTCTGTCTCTCACCATCTCTGTATCTCTTTGTATCTCACTCCCACTGTCCAACCGTACCCCCAATAATTTTATAGCCATCATTTAGTTTAAACCGTAATTACCACATCGTTTCTCAAATTTAAACCCCAAAAAACCAACAAACACGAAAACACCTTTTCCCAACATTTCACAAATTTCGCGTTTAACCGAAAATGTTGCGTATGGTTTTCAAATTCGAATTTTCCTTATTGCCTGGGGGCTGTTTCCATTCAGTTTTTTTAATACCTCCATTTTTACTTTAATAGTATAAAATAATGTAATTTTACCTTTTTAGAGTCGAATGAGTTCCTCGAATAGGAAAAGGGTCGCCTGCGACATGGCGATGAGGGGTGTCTGGCTGGCCAAGGTTGGTTTTTTTTTCTTAGATTTTGAAATTTTGTGGTTCCGAAGTAGGATTTACGATGCATTTTTGTCACTTTTTATTAGAACTTGTTGCTCAGGCCAGCTCTCTCATTTTTTATGCCAGTTCTTGACTTATTTTTGAGGTTTATTAAGTTTTGGGGTTTTGTCACAGCGGAATAGGCTGCTATTTAAGTGCCCTCGGTTAAAGGACTGTTGTTAACTTGCAAAACTGTAAAATCCCCATTGCAGTAATCCATTTCGGGTGAAAATGTCAATTTCAGGTTCCCCGCTACCTCTCGGACCTGTGGGAGGCAAACGCCGGCGCTGACGTGGGAAAACTGGTGCTCTCCGGGAGTGGACCCGTACGTTTTGCCGCTCTCTCCCTCTATCTCGTCTCTCTATCTCGTCTCTCTCTCTCTCTCTCTCTCTCCAGTAAACCCCTCATTTACAGGTGAAGCTCATCTCGAAGCCGGATCTCGGAGCAGCCATCGCCGATGAGAACAACCCGGCTGCCAATGGTGTGCTCTTCAAAAATTCCTTAAAGTTCCCATTTTCCAGCCCCTCAGGAGCACACCCTCGTGCTGAATGACGTCCGCGGTCTCACCATGCAGGTTATGCTCGAGGACAAGTCGGATCTCCAGGAGAACGTCGGAATCATGTGGGTTTCGTTTGGAAATTACAGAATTAATCGACAAATTTCTGATTATTATGTGATCCCACATAAACTGAGCTATCACCAACCATGGCAACGGGCCGGCCCGGGCCGGCCCACTGACAAAATTTTCACGGCCGCCCGACCAAAAATTTATGCCTTATTTCAATGTAAAAATCAAAAATAACAACAAAAAAAAATTTTCGGGCCGGCTCAGGCCGGCCCGTTCCCAAATTTTTCTCGGCCCGGCCCGGCCCGCGATTTTGCCATGGGTGGCTATCACCATAAATTCAACATCACGCCATTTTATTAAGGGTTTTTGCGTGGACACCCGAAAATTTGGTGTCGCAAACTTAGTTCCCTTGATGACATCAAGCATGGCAACGGGCCGGCCCCAAATTTTGCCATGCTTGGATGACATCCAGCTTTTTTCCTGAAATTGGGACGGTCGGGTCACCCACTGCTCGCCGGAGTGGGCGATTTCAGAGAGCCCGGTGTTTAACGAGTCCCGTCTGGAAAGTCTGTGCACCATTTGCGGGGAACAGGGCTGGCCAAACATCGGGCTCAGCCCGGGCCGGGCCGAGAAAGTTGGACAGACCGGGCCCAAAGTTGGACAGACCCGGCCCGATCTTGCTAGGATCGAGCAAATATGGTTAGTGAAACGTCTTTCTGAACGATATTTTAAAGTTAAAGTATATAAATAATCTAATTTATATTTTTATACATTTTTATACTAAAAATTTCACCTTAACTTGTCAATCGATTTTGAAAACGGGCCCACGGGCCGAAATCGGACCCGTTCGGGCCGGGCCGAGAGGTTTTGGAGACGAGCCCGGCCCAGCCTGACCCGCGACCAGCCCTGGCGGGGAATGGTGCCTCGGATGCTACATAAGCTCTCCTTTAATTTTCTGTTACCATTTTTCACCAAATTATGTAGGTACCGTAAGAATCTAACGTCCACCTATGGCTCCCTCCATTAGGCCGCTTCTGGCATCCATAGGACGTTTTTCTCAATTGCAGGTCGGGGACTTTGGCGCTGCAGGGCCGCGTTGTGAAGAGAGCCGACTGTCGACCGGCCGACGACCGCTATATGAAAATGAAGGTGGCCCAGATTCAGAAGAGCCAGCAGCCGTCGAAATTCGTACAACACCTCGACAGAGTGAGTAGAGAGAGCGAGAGAGAGAGAGAAAGAGATAAAGAGAGAGAGAGAGAGAGAGAGAGAGAGAGATAAACACTCTCATTCCAGGCAGTCGTCAAGTTCAAACCGGTGTCCGTGCATTCTGAAGACGTGAGTAGGCTGCGACAGAAGAAGGAGGGAGCGAAGCTGGTCCGCGCCGATGAGGATGTCGTCACTCAGGCTCTCTTCCACGCCTTTGAGAAGCATCAGTACTACAGGTAGGTCTCTCTCTCTCTCTCTCTCTCTCTCTCTCTCTCTCTCTCTCTCTCTCTCTCTCTAACACTCCCCTATTTCAGACTCCACGACCTGCAGCAATTGATCCAGCAGCCGGCCGGTTTCATCAAAGAAATTCTTCAGGTGAGACGGTCCCGGGTTGCCAGAAGCGACCCGGTGGAGCGGCCTAAGCTTGCCCGAACGCTCGGGTTATTTGAGAGCCCGAAGCTTGCCAGAAGCGGTTCATTCTGTTTTAGGGGTCCGTTCATACCTTGGGAACCAAATGAACGGGTTTTCAAAAGTGACGGGGGGTCCCAGCGACCCAAGTGAGTCAAAAGTGAGAATTAAAAACACCGTTAAATGTTCTAAATAATTTGTCGTGTTGTAAAAATATAAGAGAAAACATGATTGCGGTTAAAATTGAAAACTTGGGAACTCATCGTTTACTCTTTTCGCGGTGTTTTCTTCTTTTCTAGCTAAATGGTATTAAAAATACAATAATTAAAGTATTTTCCATTTATTTTTTCAAAATAAATAGCACAAAAAGTTTTAAAACTGATAAAATTTGCGAATTGCATTCAGAATGCTTCAACTTTCATTTTTTTTAACCTAACTTAGCCAAAAGGTCCCGCAGCGAAAGTCAGGCAAGGTTACTGTATTCAGGCATGATTGCCTCTGCGTGTCTGTCTAACTGTCTCTTTCTCTGACCTCTACCCCCACCTTCACACGTGAAATGCGATCTCTCGCTCTCGTGCCGGGCAGAGTCCGGAGTGAAGGTCCCACCTTCACTGACCACTTTCACTATGTGTGTAGAATAAGTCAATTGACGCAGTTTTTAGAATTCTTTTAATTTTTAATTATTTTATTTTGTTTTTATAATTAAAAAAATCATTATTTCAGTTAAAATATTTTTGTTATATAAAATTTCAATTTAATGTTTGGTTAGCTACAGTGACGGGGGTAAAGGCGCTTCCAGAACTCAAAAGTGACAGGGGGTACCGCTACGACCGGGCCTTCCCAAGGTATGGGTCCGTTTGGGCGGCCTAAGGTTATCTGTATGCGACCATTTGTTTGGTTTTCATTATTGCTTCTCTGTGGGGAAAAATAATTTTCTCAACAATCGTGAATATTTTCAGAAAATCGCCACCTACAACACGGCTCCTCCGCACAAGTCGATGTGGGAGCTGAAACCGGAGTACCGCAACTACGCTGTCGATAAGAAATAGGGCTGCAGTACCCAGCCATATCAGTTTTATCACGTGTTGGCCATATTTTTGTTGTTACACGATCTCAGGTTCCCGGTGGATGAATTGTAGTCTAAAGTCGTTAGAAGAGAGAGAGAGCATAGGCCGCTCTAATAGACCGCTTTGGCGCCCTTGGTCAACTATAGCCCACTTCTTTGGGGTGTAGCTATATACCGTTGAATGTATTTGGTACCATGGCTCGCTCGAATAAGCCGCGTTTGCCAGCCGTAGGCCGCCCTTTCAGACACCTTCCTGGTTACAATAGGCCGCTTCCGTGATCCACATCTGGAAACCATAGGCCGCCTAAATATGCCACTTTCCTATGGTTATAATTTTGTGCTTTGAACCGCTTGTCGGAAACCCTACTCCTCAGAAAGGACTGATTTTAGGCATCTATGCATCACATCCGCCACCAGCGACCATGGCAACGGGCCGGCCCGCCTCCTTATTTTTTTTCTCCGCCTGGGTAGGGCGGGCCGGCCCGATATTTATGTCTAAAATTCTAAATTTAGTTGAAAAATCTTTTGTTTTGCTGCCAGCCTGCCATCTCGCCACCCTGGGCCGCACCTACAATTTGAAATCATAGGCCGCTTGGACTTTTTAGTATTTTATAATTTAAATATATACAAATTACAGTTTGAACTATATCTACCGTAATCCAGCCATGTGTAGGTGGCTGTTTTGGGAGAGGCGGAGACTGTGCTTCTTTCTGTTCAATTCGATGCGTTGAGGCTCCTCGCTTGTCTGAAAGTCGTATCTCTCTCTCTCTCTCTCTCTCTCTCTCTCTCTCTCTCTCTTCTTTCTTTCTTTCTTTCTTTCTTTCTCTCTCTCTCTTCCTCTCTCACCTCTCTTCCTCTTTTTCTACCTGACCATCTCTCACTCTTTATTTCTCTCGTCTCTATCTTACTCCTTCCTACCTCTTTCTTTCTCCTCTATGGCTCTCTTCTCTCTCTAGCCCTCTCTCTCTCTCTCTCTCTCTCTCTCTCTCTCTCTCTCTCTCTCTCTCCCTCCCTCTTTCCCGTTCGTCTCTCTCTCTCTCTTTTCCGTTCGTCTCTCTCTCTCTCTTTCCCGTTCGTCTCTCTCTCTCTCTCTATCTATCTCTCTCCTCTCTCTCTCTCTCTCTCTCTCTCTCTCTCTCTCTCTCTCTCTCTCTCTCTCTCGTTCTCTCCTCACCGTTTGTTTGAACCTCACTACAAAAGCCCTCCTAAGCTTATCACAACCCAAAGGTCTTGTATAACTGAACATCGCCAGGAGCCTCTCCTCCGGACTCAAAGTCTGCTCCAGCATGAGAATCACCTAAAACCTTAAATTCTGCAACTTTTTCGTGTCTACCTGGGCCCACTGTCTTTTCCATTCCTTTTCCGCCTCTGCTATTTTCTCATAAGTTCTAGTCATCATAGCGATGAGTAGATTCAGAAGCATGATAGTCACCAGAAGTTCATAGAGAAAGAAGAAAACTTTTCCTTGGACGGCGATTGCAGCGCGGCAGTCGTTGAGATTTTTGTAGAGGGCTCCGAATTCACCCACACTCATTATGAACATTCGCATTAGACATTCATACGGAGTGGACATGATGTTTTCGAATCTGAAAATAGAAAACAGATGAAAAGTAAGGTATACCTTATGTGATTTTTAAGCTAAGGTTAAGATGAGGAGACGTAACGTAAAGTAAGGTTATTATTAATGTTAAGGTTAAGGTTAAAGTTCATATTAAGGTTGGCAAGATTAAGATTAGGGTTAGGGTAAGGGTAAAGGTTAATGTTAAGGTTTTGGTTAAGGTTAAGGTTAAGGTTAAGGTTAAGGATAAGGTTATGGTTAGGGTCAGGGTAAAGGTTAAGGATAAGGATAAGGATTAGGTTATGGTTAAGGTTAAGGTTAAGGTTAAGGATAAGGTTATGGTTGTGGTTAAGGTTAAGGTTAAGGATAAGGTTATGGTTAAGGTTAAGGTTAAGGTTAAGGTTAAGATTAAGGTTATGGTTATGGTTAAGGTTAAGGTTAAGGTTAAGGATAAGGTTATGGTTAAGGTTAAGGTTAAGGATAAGGATAAGGATAAGGTTATGGTTAAGGTTAAGGTTATGGTTATGGTTAAGGTTAAGGTTAAGGTTAAGGTTAAGGATAAGGATTAGGTTATGGTTAAGGTTAAGGATAAGGTTAAGGATAAGGTTATGGTTAGGGTCAGGGTAAAGGTTAAGGTTAAGGTTAAGGATAAGGATCAGGTTGTGGTTAAGGTTAAGGTTAAGGTTAAGGATAAGGTTATGGTTAAGGTTAAGGTTATGGTTAAGGTTAATGTTAAGGTTAAGGATAAGGATAAGGTTATGGTTAAGGTAAAGGTTAAGGATAAGGTTATGGTTAAGGTTAAGGTTGAAGTTATGGTTAAGGTTAAGGCTAATGTTAACCTTAAGGTTAAGGTTATGGTTATGGCTTAAAGTTAAGGCAATTTTAAGGTAAGGTTAAGGTTAGGGCGATGTAAGGTTTAGGTAATATAAAAAGAGAAAACTCACTTGTTC